>JAQZBX010066631.1:0-16089 GCA_029593785.1 Cabassous unicinctus
GGATTCCCATATTACCCCCACTCACCCACATATACATTTTCCCCTATTATTCACATCTTACATTAGTGAGGTACATTTATTACAATTGATCAACCAAATTGAAGCATTGCTACTAATCAAGGTCTATAGTTTATAGTTTACACTTTGCACTGTTAGATATTTAATTTTTTTTTAAAAAGGTTCTAATATGGTACATCCCTCTAAGTATTGTAAACCTTGGTACAAAGCAGCTCCTAGGTTAGCCACAATTTCTTTCTGACTGTATTTATCCTTTTAAGGATTTCAGTCCCCTTAGTTAGAGGGTAGGGAGGTTGGGACTAACTATAGTTATAGCCGTTAGGTTCTTTCACCTAAGATGGCTGATTCTTTTCATACACTTTCTTAAAGCACTATTGCTTGAATATAAACTATTTCCAAGAACTCATAGGGTTTTAATAGGGGCTATTTTTATTTTAACCCTGCTTTCCATTTATTAGTAGTCCTGCTGTACAATTATTCAATTGCTCAAAAGGGATACCTTTGCCATCTTTGGAGAAATTACCAACTACTATCAGAGACTTTTGCAAAATTCTTATTTTAATAGTTCTAGAAGTTCCCTTCTTCTTAATCTAACCCATGCTAAATAAGTGCTTCTCTGTGTGATTCCCAAATGGAATTTTTTTAAATGAAGAAGAAGGCTCCTAAGTTGCTGAGATAGATGTAGGGGGTGGATTGGAAGATGAGGTGCAGATTAGAGTCAAGAGGCAGCCTAAAGGTGGAGAGTGATGCAGCCAGAGGGAAATTATTTAGAGAAATAGTCTACCTTCCTAGGTAATTTTATTTCTGGGAAAACTCAGAGTTAGGCTTAATGCAGACATAATTACTTTGACTTTGATCATGGAAACATTTTTTAAATAAAAACTGCTCCAAATAGAAAAAACAGAAAAGGGAGGACTAGTCATTCTGCTCACTGTAATGTCCTCTGCTGAAGAAGTAGTTCACTTCAGGCTTCAAAGCTAAGACTTTTTAAAAATGGGTAAAATTATTTAAATAATAGATATTTCTGTGATCTAATAAAGGCAGTACTTGCTGTCTTCTAAATGTTCTGGCTTAACTTCCTGTTGCACAATGTCTTTCACTTTGCTTTTCCAATATATTCTATGTCTCAGGGAGTGTTCAAATACCATGGAGTGGATGCATTTGTCGTGAATTACCACTTTTTGGACACAATGATCATCTTTATGCTATACGGCTGGTGCGTTGCTCCTCTCATGTACCTTGGCAGCTTCCTATTTTCTAGTAGTACTATTGCCTACATCAAGCTCTCCATATTTAACTACTACTCAACTGTTAGCAGTATCGTCATTCACACTGTAGTACAACACTATGGTAAGGGCTTCACATAATTTTGCCTTACCTAGGGATATACAGTAAATAAATGAGGATGCAAGGGCTAAAGGATGAGAGTATTAATTGCTAAGCAGTTAATTATCCAAGAATCTTTGAAAACCTAGACTTGGTTTTCAAATATTTATTGAGTGGGTATATGAGAAAACGAGGTTGAGGGAGGAAGGAAAGGAAAGAGGAAAATACTGAGGGAAAGGGAAAGAGAGAGAAAGCGAGTAAGAAGCTAAATCCACTAAAGGAACAGGATTTAGTATCACTCCAGCCTCATGAAAGAAAAAGGTAGAAGAGTAAGAGATTACAACACAGGTATCCAAGACTTTTATTTCCTTTTTCTTTGAAAAGCTCCCTCACCCCCACCCCAGGCTTGACCTAATATGAGGTCTTTCAATTTTAACATCTCAGCAGGAGTGGAAGGTACTATGGTATGTTTGCTCCCTAATTTAATGAAGAAGCGCGTAATATTGAACTTCCTAACCAGATATTCTCACAAGGAAACAACAAAATATGCAATAATACAATTATCATGAAACCAGTTTCCCTTCCTTTCAGACCTGGTTTCAGCAGGTTCCTAGGATAGGTTCTCACTTTCTTTCTTCTCTGATTATGAAGTTTAAAGAGAGGCTAACCACCTCAGTTGGTGATTATCACAAATAGGATGTGTTTGTTTGCTTTGCTTGCTTGATTACTTGCTTGTTTGTTTTTAGAACATTCCTTTGTCGAATTTCTTCATAAACATGATTTTGGAACTGTATTAAGCAACTCAGCTCTGCCAAAAGTAGAGAACTCCACAAAAACAGGCTTTCAGCCTCATTCCTGATTTTAGGCCCTGGTCTCCCATAAAACTAGACATAGTACATGAACTAAGCATAGTATTTATATTCTGTTGAATACCTATTCAAGGAGTAGAATCATGCCATGAGAAAAAGAATTGAGTCCCTGCATAGTAGGCTAAAAAATAAGTCGGAATTATGCATTGGTACTCATTCCTTCAGTTAATGATATTGTTGCTAGAAATTGACAACAATTTTACTGGTGGTCTGCCTCACTAATTGATCATATTGGCCATTCTGTCTTATGAGTATTTCCTTTCTAAATTTCTCCTCTGCTTCTGACTTAGAACTTTGGACTCTTCTGCACCAACATCTACTTATTTTCCCTGACCCCATATAGAAATGAAGGTCATTTCTCTCCCTCAGGGAGCCCTCCTTCCAGTAGGCAGAAGGTCTACAAAGACTTCAGATTCCCCTATCAGATGTACAGATGGACTAGTAATGTTAATCTTGGTTATTAAATTCCTTTTGAAACAATTTCTTGTCTGGCCATGGTATATTTATCTTAATCCAGAGTAATGAGCTCTGCCTACTGCCAGAGTTATACTAAAGTAGCAACTTTGATTTCACTCTATTTTAAACCCAGATACTGTAATCGCCAATTGCCAATTGCCAATAATGAATTCCCTTCTCCTGGGTTGTGAACCTCTAAACCTGTTAATTTCCCTCTTAGATTATAATATAATTTGTCTTCAAGATACTTTGAATTTAGAAAATTAATTCCATCCCTGTGGTTGATAACATATGTCCCTGTTGCTTATTGTGGTAATAGTTTCCACCTAGCCTCTCTCTAACACTTAAGTTCTACCTCTTGGCTTCTACTTTCTGGACTACAGTATTCCCATTTATGTCAAGGAGCCAAATTTCATTGCAACATCCCCTACCACCATCTTCATCTTACAGAAGACAGTGCAGAGCTCTTAAAAAAAATTTAACCTTTGTTTTCATTTTTTACTGAGGTATAACTGACAAAGAAAGTAAGGAGACCATAAATGTTCAGTTTGATAAATTTTCACTCACTGAATATACTAGCATAGCTTCCCTCTCTCCAGCCAGGGCTCTCCAGTATTCTCGCCCAACTAGAAGCCAGAGAGTAAAGAGGTCCCTTGATTTAGCCCATAAAGATAAGCCTCCTGGGGCTGAAAGTATAATGGAGGGGGTTAGAGAGTAGACATGAAGGGAAAAGAGAAAAAATGTGGTATTTGGCAGTTGGATTTGGTACTTAGAAATTCAGCAGGGACTTCCATGTCCAGACTTTTATGGTAGATTGAATAAGATGAATTTCCCTCCTACTTAAAACAACAAAATATGTTAGATAATTTTTTAAAATTTAAAATGTCTTATTAAGATGGCAAGAAGTTTCAAAATGCAGAATCTAACAACAAAGTGAAATCAGGAATCCTCGTGGCTATGATCTTCCATTGTGTAGGCCACATGGGGCACAAAGGAGAGTATTAAGGATTGTTATGTACATTTGGGTTTACATCCTTTGGGTGGTGTATGTATACAAAATATATATCTATAGGTATACAGAGAGACCTATGTAAGCCAAAAACCTTAAGATGGGAATTTATTTTAAAGTAGTCCTTAGTTGGTAGTACAAATACCTCCTAGAGGGAGACAACTTGAACCCTGACCTCATAAAAATTTTTCTAAGAACATAAACTCAAGTCAACTATAAAACACATAAAGCTAGGAATTATAAAAGTAAATCCTGACTGGAAAAAAACTACAAAATAATACCAACAAATACTTAATATACAGAGTGTATAAAACAGACTATAAAAGATGTTTTCAAAACACCAGCAAAGCTTGAAAATATGTGTAAAGAACAAAACACTTCTAAAGGCATATTTTAAAAATAAATGGAACTTTCAGAAATCAAACATATATTTGAAATTAAGGCTTAAATGGATAAATTTAACTCCAGAGAGAATTAGAAATTAGTAATCCAGAAGATAATCTGAATTGCATATCTAAAATATAGCCTAGGAAATACAGATATAGAAAATTTGAAAGAGAAGTCAAAAGATAGAATAGATAGAGTAAGAAAGTCTGTCATATATACAATTCAAGTTCCAGAAGGAGGTAATAAAGAGAAAGAAAGATAATTGCGAATTTTTCCCATAATTTATTGAAAGTTACAAATCTGCAAATTCAGGACACTTAATGACTCTTAATAAGGACAAATTTAAAAGAGCCCACACCTGGATATATTAGTGAAAATGAATGCCACCAAAGATAAATAGAAAATTTAAACTCAACCAGAGAGATAAAATGGGTTACCTACAAAGGAATGACTATTGAACTTGAGAACTGAATTCTCAACAGCATCAATGAAAGCCAGAATATAGTGGAATAAAATTGTTTTGGAACTATTTTAGCCAGTTTTTATTTTGGTTGATTGGTATTCATGCCATTTGAGTTAAGTATGTTTAGTATCACCCTTACTTGTGTAGGACAAAGCTTTTTCAGTTTTTATCCTTACCTGTGTAGGACAAAGCTTTTTCAGTTTTTATCCTTTCCTTTCTATAAGGAGCTAGTCTCTTGTCATTGCAGCCATCATCTTAATCCTTCTTACCCAGGAAATACCACTCTTCAGAGATTAGATGGTATTTATATACACTACAGTGAGAGGTTAAAAGACCTTAGCCCTTCACCCCACCAAGTCCTTGTCACATATGTTTTCTATCTATTTAAATGTCCAACCAAGACAATTCAAGAGTCCTTCCTTAACAGCTTTTATTCATTTATACTAAACTATAGACTGTTCAGTAGTAGTATTGCTATAGCTGAAGCCTTTAGTTGCATCATCTCTTGGAAACTTCTTTTATCCAGTATCATGCTTGGATGGCCACCTCTCTTACCTCAAAGTTTCTTATAAAAACTTTTTTGCTTAGACCTAGCCTTTGTCACACTCCCAATTCTTGGTATAGAGTCACTAAAAATTGTGAATATTCAAATTATTCTTTGGAGAAACCTCAGTTACATACAAGCTCACTTCTCTGAAGGTGGATTTCCTCTAAAAGCAGGTCGAATATTCCATATTCTTTCTCACTGTTGGATCCTAGGCCACATGTCCTATCATAATTTTACTCTCTTACTTGTACAAGTAAGATTAGAAATGTGAAAAATACTTAGTATTGGTTTCCTATTTGAACCAAATAACAGGAACACAAATCCAAGGAAACACTGTTACCAAAAGTCTCCTTTTGAACTCTTTAATTGACAAATCCATGCCACAAACTGTCAATAACTAGTGACAAATAACCTGTGTGTTTTCAAGGATCATCTGCTGGATTGGTAATTCACTGAGAATGACTTGGTCATTACAGGGAGGTTTGTTGTTCTGTGGAGGTTTAGTACTTATACTTCAAGCTAATCTACCATCTTTTTAATCACAGAGAAGGAGCTGTCTAGCCCCACCAAAACCATCCTATATAATGCATTAATGCTGCTTCCTAGTTACAACTTTGGAATGAGTATCAGCAAATTGTTTGATCACTATGAGATGAAAAAACTGTGTGCCAAGAAATTTCGAAAGGTCTATGTGGACTGCAGTAAAGTATGTGAGTATCTAAGGCTCCCGAAACCTGTAGAAACAATCTCCTTCCCAGCCTTCCACATTTAAGCTCAGATGGTAGAAGTAAGGGGAACCTGTCCTTCCTTTGATGGAGACAGTAAGGCTTACTGTAAGTTTTGAGTATTTTCCATTACCAAAGTTATTTTCACAGATTGAGGAGGCAAATGAAACCTCAGAATAAAATCCAAGATAAATTTCATAAAGTCACCACCAAATTTAAAGTAAGAGTTACTACTAATCAGTCACCTACTATGTGAATATTATTTTGAATATTCACAACACTTCTGCAACTTAGCTATTATTATCCTGATTTTATAAATGAGGAAACTGAACTCCTTACTTAAACTGAGGATTAAGTTTATTCCCTGGAGCACTAAGCTTGTAAGTGTTCCACAGATAAAGCCCTGCTGAAGATGAAATCACAACCAGATCACACTCAGGGTTTTAAAGATTTACATTCTATTAGATTTTCCATACTTTAGTCTGAGTCCATAATTTAAGTTGATTCTAAGGGAGAGTAATAACAAACCTATTTAATGTATGTATATGTGTGTGCATGTGTATAATACTTTCAAGAATGAAATAGTTTACATGAACCCTCAGAGAGAGTAGTGTAATTGTGTTTCACTAAAGCAGTGCAAGTTGAAATTTAATATTTTGAGTCAAATGGATTATACTTCCTTCCAATCCATGAGTGACAAAAATTGTCACATTTCAGTTTGCATCATATTTGGACCATAAATTTCTTTCTCTGCTTTAAAAAAAAATAGCTCTAATTGTTATTTACATATCTTGAAAATCATCAGTTCTGATTAACTAATTTACTTTATTTGTTAAATTTAATATTTTTAGCAAATTTATAAAGTTGTGTAATCATTACAAGCCAGTGTTATAATGTTCTGTAATCTGAAAAAGATCTCTCATGTTTGTTTATAGTTAATCCCATCAACACACCCAGCCTCAGGCAGCCACTATTATACCTTCTGCATATATAGATTTGATATTTCTGGATGTTCCATATGAATGGAATCATGCAATATGTGATATTTTGTAACTGGCTTCTTTCATTTATAATAATGTTTTTGAAATTCATCCAAATTCAACTAAATTCAGTATTTAGTTCCTTTTTGCTGCTGAATAGCATTCCATTATATGGATAATACCACATTTTCTTTATCTATTCACCAGTTAATGGACACTTAAATAGTTTCCACTTTGGGGCTATTATGAGTAATGATGCTATGAACATTCATGTACAAGTTTTTGTATGGACATGTGCCTAGGAGTGGAATTGCTATGGTAATTTTGTTTAACTTTTTAAGGAACCACCAAACTGTTTTCCACAGCAGCTGCAGCATTTGATAATCCCACCAGTAATGTTATGAGGGCTCAAGTTTCTCTACAAGCTTCTCAATACTTGTTATTTGCTCTTTTCAATTACAGCCATTATCACAGGTGTGAAATGGGACCTTATTTGTGGTTTTAATTTACATTTCCCTAATAATTAATGAAATTGATCATCTTTTCATGTGATAATTAGCAATTCATATATCTTTGATGAAAAGTCTATTCAAATCTGCCCGTTTTTAAAAGTGGGCTGCTTATCGTATTATTGTGTTGTAGGAGTTCTTTATATATTTTCTGAGTACAAGTTATTTATTATACCTGTGGTTTGTAAATATTTTCTCCCAGGTTGGGACTTGTCTTTTCATTTTCTTAATGGTTGCTTTTGAAGCACAAAAGGTTTGATGAGCTCCAGTCTATCAGTCTTTTCTTGTATGAGTAGTGCTATATATCGTAAGTAAGAACTCTGCCTAGCCCAAGCTCACAAAAATTTTCTTCAATGTTTTCTTCTAGATGTTTTACAGTTTTACTCTACATTTATATCTATGATCCAATTTTAAGTTAATTTTTGTGTATGGTGTGAAGTAACTGGCAAAAAAAATTTTTTTTGCCTGTGGATAGCGAATCGTCCCAGCATCATTTGTTGAAAGGAATGTGAATTCCCCATCAAATTGCCTTGGTGTCTTTGTTAAAAAATGAATTGACTATAAGTTTAAGGATTTATTTCTGGAATATATGCTCTGTTCCTTTGATTAATATTTCTATTCTGTGCCAATACGACACTTTTGTTTTGTTTAGCTTTATAAGTTTTGAAATTTCTTCTCCACCTTTGTTCTTCTCTTTCAAAATTGTTTTGTCTGTTCTGGATCCTTTGAATTTCCCTATAAATTGAGGGATCTGCTTGTTAATTACTGCAAAAAAAAAAAAAAAACCTGCTGGGATTTGATAGGGGATACACACACACACATACATACATACGTACTACTGATCAATCTGGGGAAAATGTGCTATCTTAAAAATATTGTTGTACAATTCATGAACATGAAATCTCTCTCCACTTACTTGGATTTTCTTTAATTTCTTTTTTTTTATTATTAAAGATTTATTTATTTACTTTATCCATTTTAAACCCCCCTTTCCCCATTTGCTGTTTTTTGTCCATTCGCTGGGCAATTCTATGTGTCTGTTTCCTGCCATCTCTTCTCATCCTTCTCCTCCAGTCTTCACCAGGATTTGATCCTGGAGACCTCCGATGTAGGAGAGAGGTGTTCTGTCACCTGTGTCACCTCGGTTCCTGGTTTTCGGAGCATCTTGTCTTGACTCTCCGCTGCGTCTCTCTCCTGTTACGTCATCATCTTGCTGCGTGGCTCCCGGGGCCTGGCGGCTCACTGGCACACAGAGCCTGGCAGCCCATGAGCCTTCTATATATATACATATTTTTTTAAATTTTACCAGGAGGTCCTGGGGATTGAACCCAGGTCCCTCCATATGGCAGACGGATGCCTGACCATTTGAGCCACATCTGCCCCCCTCTTTAATTTCTCTCAACAACATTAATATGGTATATTAATCAATTTTCAGATATTAAACCATACTGCTTAAGAGGAATCTGATGTCAATATGATTTTGATTCCTTTGCAGATAACATATTTATTCCTCTGAACACCCCTGTCTTCAGAAAACCTTTATCCTTGGTGTTATGAAATTTTACCATAAGCTATCCAGGCATTGATTTTTTTCCTTAATTCTGCTCCACATTTGATGGTAATCTCAACTTGAAGTTTCCTGTCCTTTATTAGTGCTAAGAAAAGATCTATAATTTCATTGATTATCACTTCTCTTTAATCTACTCTGTTTTCTCTTCAACTCATTGCTTGGCTGATATACTTCCTATACTGATCTTCCATGTTTCTTAACTTTCCTCTCCTTTTTTGTGTTTCCTCAACTTTTTTCTTAGCATTATCTTTCAGTCCTTATATTTATTCTTTTACAAGTACATTTTCAATGTCTGAAAACTCATTCATGTTCTGATTATTTATTTTCAAAAACAACTTTTTGTGGATGCAATGTCTTTACACAAACACACAAATATATAGTATTATGTGTATATATATGATATAAATGTAGTCTCTTATCGATATAAATATATATTTATATACATACATACATATAAATACATACACACATTTAGTATTTTTGAGAGATAAAAAAGATTCACACGCACATTTTTTTCTATTTATTCTCTGGATTAATTCTGTTTCTCCCATGGTCAGTTGCTCTCTTTGCTCACCTTTTTGTCCTTGAATTCTTTTCTAATGCTCTGCTTATCTTTTCATTCATTCATTCAATAGATATTTTTTTTAATACTTAGTATATGCCAGGCACCATCTTAGACACTGAAGTTACAGTATTGGTCCCTGCTTTCACAGAGCTTATATTCTAAGTATGGTGGTGATGGAAAAAATTGTAAAGGTAAATTAATAAAACCAATATTTACAGGTAGAAATAGACAATAAAGGAAATAAACAGGATAGTGAGATAGCAACTTAGAAAGGCTACTTCAAATGGAAACTTAGAGTGTATCTCTAAAGAATGCTATTAAATCTGATAACTAAAAGAATGAGATTGAACCAGTCAGTGAAGAGCCAGAGGAAAAATATTTCAGATTGATTGAAGAGCAGGAGCAAAGGCCCCAGTTAACGAAGGGCCTTACATGTTTAAAGAACATAAATGAGGCTTGTCTGGCTGGTGGAATGATCCTCCTTCAAATTTTATACTTATGAATGAAGAAATCATTTGATTAATATAGGTTGGAGTAGGGGATTTGGTGAGTCTTAATCTCTCAGCTAAGGTTCATATATTTTATGAACCAAAATACTTCTCCTGAAAACCATAACGCCAATTTTACATTTCGAGCATCTCTGGCACTTTACCTGTTACGTTATTTCCCAAGCTGGTTATTACCACCACCCAGTCATCTTTCCCTCTTCCAGAAAGTCAACAAAATATCAAGTCAACTGGTTCCAATTCACATTCCTACCACCACCTTCATTCCCCATGTTTTTATGAATTTATTCCCTTTTGTATATATTGCCATTTCAAAGAGATTTTAGGAAAGAAAAGAAGTTAATGTGCGTGCCCAACTGAAAGTTTAAAACTGGGAAGCCTTTAAAATAGTTTAAATAGCCTAGCAATTATTCAATCCTTGACGGAGAGATCTCAGCTTGTAAAACCATTTATGTTTATCATATTTTTCCTGGTAGAGCTTTAACAGCCTCTTCATTTATTGGTCTGTTCTTTCCTTGGCTCAATTCACAGAATAAGTATTGTAATTTGTATTTTTATAACATTAACATAATTATTTTATTCTATTCTATAACTATAATTGTATCTCACTTCCATTCCTAATATAATACATTTGGTAGAATTTTCCTCTTTCCTTTTTCTTACTTTGGCTTGCCAGGGGCAAGGCAAAATAAAAAAAAGGAATCATTTTGAAATATCAGCCTTTGGTTTTATTCTTTTTAAACTCTTTTTAAATTTCAATTTTGTTAATTTTAACTTTTTAAATTTTTTTCATTTCTAGTTTTTAAGCTAATACTTTATTCATCTTTTTCTTTCTATAATAAATTCTTATGAAGGCATATATTTTCCTCCAACATAGTTTTAGCTATTTCTAGCTTAGGTTTTAAATTAGTTTATATATAATTTAATTTTAGCTTAAATTTAAGTTTTACAATTTCTATTTCATTAATTTCATATTTTCTTTTTATAATTCACTGCTACTTTTGCTTTTCTTAGTCTTATTGCATATGATCACAGTGTTTGGCAGTTACCACTATACTTTGGGTTCTTTTAAGGTTTCCCTTGTCACTATGAACGTGATCATTTCTTAGTATATTAATATTTATTTTTGTACAAGGGCAGTAAGAGAATGGCCTGGAGTCGCATGGGCCTGAGTTTAAATCCTGGCTCCACAATTTAGTAATTTCACCATTAACAATGATGCTTACAGTGTTTTGGCTCAATTCAAAACACTGTGTTAAAGTGTTTTTGGTTGGTTCGCTTTATGGAATTAAGGATTGTTATGTATAGGTGTTTGATTTTTAACAAATACTTTTTATGAATCAATTGAGCTGATCATGTGGCTTTTTGCCTTTAACATATTAATAGGGTAAAATCACTTTAATATTTTTTAAACTATTAAACCATTCTCACACTCCTGGTATAAACCCAATTTTCTTTCTATGTATCTATTCCATTTGTTAATGTTTTATATGGGATTTTTACATCCATGTTTCTGAGGAAGATTGGCCTGCTATTTCCTTTGGCATAGTGGTAATGTCCATGTTTGGTTTCTATATGAAGTTTATACTAATAACTGAAACTGAATTGTGGAGAAATGAATTGTGGAGAGTTCCCTCTTTTTTATTCAATGAAAACATTTATGTAGAATATCACTTTGTTTAAATAGAAATTATTTGTAAAACTGGACTTGAAGTTTTCTAGGTAGGTGCTTTCTCAAGTATAGATCTAATTAAGATTTGAAAGTGTAAATATTTATGAAGCTACAATAAACTTGATGTAATACTGGTGTAGAAATAGAAATATGCAGACAATGAAATAGACTAGCGAGCTCAAAACAAGACAGGGACTATATAGAACTTTTGCATATAAAAGAAATGGCATTTATATCATTTGGGGAATGAATAAACTATTCAATAAGTGGTACTAAGATAGTGAATTTTCCATAAGAAGAAAAAAAGAAATTGGATTCATATTCTGCACCAGACACAAAAAAATACAGATGAATAAAGGAGATAAATAGGAAAAGCAAAGTTTAAAACTTTTACAAGAAAACATATTAGAAGAGTTTTCTGGTCTCAGAGTATGAAAATTCTTCTTAAACAAGTACAAAAAGCAACAAATCATGAGGAAAAGATTACTAAATTTAACTACATTAAAATTAGTAATGCTGTTTATTGAAAGATACCCTAAAGGAAGTGAAGAGAAGCCTAAATCTGGCAAAAGATATTTGTAACACATATATAATGGACAAAACATTGCTATCTAGAATCTGAAGAATTACAAATTAATAAATAAAAAATCAAACAATCTAAGAAAAATAGGTGAAAAGACATGAAGAGGCATTTCAGGGGAAAAGGAGGTACAAAATGGCCCCAAAATAGCCTAAATGGAGATTTGTTAACTTCATTAGTAATCAAGAAACTTCAAATATAGACCACAATATAATGTCATTAAAAATGCAAAAATCAAGAAGTCTGAAGATAGCAAGTATTAGTGAGGATGTGGAACAATGTTAGTTACTTATGAACTGCTAATGGATATAACTTACAAAAACCATTTTGGAAAAAAAAAAAAACATTTTCAAAAATAGATTAACATTAACAAAGTTTAACATACACATGAAAGCATTTCTACTCCAAGACATAAGCCTTTGATAAATTTTTATTCAGCAATGCTTATAATTGTAACAACAAAAACCCTGGTAACAGAATAAATGTCCATCAATAACAGAACTCATACATACATAAAGGCTCTTTTATACATATATATATATGGTAGATATCACAGAGGAATGAAAATTTAACTTCAGCTGCAGGCAACAATATTAATAAATCCCAGAAACATGATGAAGCATGAAAAGAAAGCATTGCCCTGAAGACTACAAATATCATAATACTATTTTCATAAGCCCAGAATCAAACAATATGAACAACATATTATTTATGGACAGTCATACCTGTGATTAAAATAATTAAGAGATTAGTGAAAATAATTACCTTTGGAGGGTATAAAGTAGAGGTAAAATCAAGGAGTAGATAATTAGAAGGAAGTTATTGGTCATATTTCATTTATTGGTTGAGGTGTAGGTTCATAGACATCCATTTTACATTGCATGTATTTTTGTATTTATTTAATATTCTTAAATTTTAAAGTATGAAGACATGGGAAGGATGAATTTTTTTAATTATTTACTGATGGCATGATTACTTATCTATAAACCCCCCAATATTTACAGGTAAATTATTAGAATTATTTAGAGAACTTAGCAAAATTGCTGAATGAAAAATCAATAAATCAATATACAAAAATAAATTTCTACTAAAAATGGAAGAATAGGAAACTTAAAGGGTCTGTCCCTCTACTGAAGCAAGGATTAAGGTGGCAAAAACTATCAAAATCCCAGGGAAGAGGAAAAGTGATGGGAGTGAGGAGAGATGAAAGGAGGAGGAGCAACCAAGACACGGAAAAGAAGGGAAGAGTATGAGAACAAGGAGGAAGATAGGAGAAGAGGAAGAGACTGCAAAAGGATGGAGAGTGAGAAGGAAAAGAAGAGTTTAGGGGAAGAAATAGGAGAGAAGAATCAGGAGATGAGAAGGCAGGACATGGGGTTAAGCCTGGGGCAGAGAGAGAAGGAAATAAGGGTGGGGTCTTGGAGGAGCCAGTATCACCTGCAGCACAATCCTAGGGGCAGGAGGGAAAAAGACTGGAGCTTGATAGGTGTTTGTGATTTTTTTTTTTTCTTGCTTTGAAAGTGTGGAACATGTGGAATTGTCAACCATCTAGTCAGCTCACTAAGAATATCTGCTGGAGGGAAGTTGAAACAGAGATTGACTCCTTATGGCTTGTAGTGTGCAGGCCTCTAAGCTGAAGCTGGATCACCAAATTCAAATTATTGGTACAGGAAAGGTCTCTGCTCAATACATTATTTGTAGAGTCATCAGTTAGTTGATTTAAAGTTCTTTTTCCTTTGGACTGTGTTGTGTTTTGTGGGCATTTTGTTTTTTAAAACAAAAAAGATGTATTCTGTTACTAATGTCATGATTTCACAAAGTCTGTATCTTCTTTTTTCCTCTCAAACTCTGAACAGATCCTGTGTTTGATCTTAGACACTGTGGGCTAGGAAAGCAGATTTTTCTTTTCTTCTTAGGTTTTTGTTAGAGTCCTGGGGTTCAATCTCTTGAAGGAACATTATTGGAGGGAGAGAGCATACCAGAAAGGAGGGAGCAATGGCATATTTTCAGCAGTAAAAAAAAAGTTCTGATATATACTATGACATCAATGAACCTTGAAGACATCATGTTCAGTGAAATAAACCAGATGCAAAGGACAGATATTGTATGATTCCACTTATGTGAAATAACTAGAATATACAAATTCAGTGGCAAAACAGAGTTCAGAGTACCAGGGGGCGCAGGTGGAGAAGGGGTAATGGAGAATGGAGAGTTAATGCATGAAGGGTGCAGGGATTCTGACTGGGGTGAAGGAAAAGTCTTGACAATGGATGGTGGTGATGGTAGTACCACATCATGATTAATATCACTAAATTGTATGCTTGGAAGTTGTTGAGGTGAGAAAGTTTATGTTATATATATACATATATATGTTACCAAAATTTTAAAGAGAGATACACTAGAGACACATGATCCTGGACTGGATCTATTAATGGGGAAGAAAATGCCCAAAAGGACATTATTGGGACAACTGAAAAAATTGGAATATGGACTGTATGCTTTATATAAATGTTAAATTTCTTGAACTTGATAACTGCAGTTAAGATATATAAGTGAATATCCTTATTCTTAGGAAATGTGCATGGAAGTATTAAGTGTTCAAGCAGCATGATGTATACAACTCTCAAATGTTTAGAAAATAGGTAGATTAGATGATAGATAGATAGATGGCTAGATAGATAGATAATATGTAGATACATAGACACATAAATAGAATGATAAAACAAATGTGGCAAAATGATAGTAAATCTGGGTAGCTGGATGAAGGGTATGTTGTAGTATTCTTTGTGTATTATTATTGCAACTTTCCTGTGAGTTTGATTTTTTTTCTCAAAATAATTGTTTTTTTAAAATGAAAAAAAAAACTGTCAGAATCAGCTTTTAGAAACTCTGGAAATTAATTAAAATTTTAAACAATCAGGGAAGTCGTTAATGAAGAAAGTTGCTAAATTTTGAAAGAAAACATTGGGGCATTTTAATTTACTAACCTGCCATCCCCCCACTCCCCAGATTAGCAGCAATGGCTGTGAGAATAGCAGCCTGCATTCCTCATGTGGCTTGCTGGTATCAGAGGGAACAATATTGACCATGTTCATAAAGAATTGTGTTATCTGTCTGGTGGCTCCCTGAGGACTTTGTTTCAACCCCCCTTGGAACTCTCTTAGGTCTTCATGGGCCTATTGTGTGGTTTTTTCCAAAAGGCTTTAAAGGGATATACTTCTGCAGCCTCCTCAGGCAAGGTACAACAGATGGGATAACCAGCAGAAATGCCAAATAACTTAGTAAGGAAAAGCTGGAAAGAGAGACTCAGGGGGGAAATAAGCAATTTGAAAAACCTCTGTGTATACTGGAGAATTCAGAAGGCATCACACATGCCCAGGGCCAGATATGTGTTCAGAAAAGACCTGAGAAGACTCAAAGCTTTCACCTCTAAATGATCATTAGGCTCCATGTAAGCAGGAAGTAAAGACAAAGGCAGAGTTGTAAATGGTCTGGCTAAGTGTTGAAGGAGTACCCTGATGCAGAGCCAATCTGCAAAGATTAGGAGAGTACTTGTTCCTTGTTTTTTCTTTTATTCTTTTGACTTGAGATGCTTAAGAATATCTATGTCAGCTGAATACTTCTGACAAGTAAGATAACAGAACAAAGACTTCAGTGACTGCACTTGACAAAGAATACAGTTTTTTAACATTGTTTAGAAAAGTCATTAAACGTATAACTAGAACTCATAAGAAACACCAAGCAGAAAAATCATGGGGAAGGGAGAGAGATGCCACATTATAATGTTCAAAATTTCCAGTTTTTAACTAAAAAAATACAAGACATGCAAAGAAACAAGAAAGTATTCTCAGTAAAAAGTAAATAGAAACTATCCGTGAGGAATCTCAGACATTGGACTTACTAGATA
>JAQZBX010066632.1:0-16079 GCA_029593785.1 Cabassous unicinctus
ACGGCCCAGGTGGAGTAGCATTATCAGAGTACCTGGCTCTGGAATACAGTGACAAACCGTGCGGCTTTGCCAGGGACTGAGGGGATGCCCATGGCATGGGACTTCAGTGCTAAAATCAGGAACGTCCCTGGCAAACCGCTACGAGTCAGTCGCCCAATCTGGAAACCAGAGGAGTAGCGAGGTAGGGGAGGTGGGTGGAGAGAGGCTGTTAAGAAGAATGTGGAAGGGAGGAGTTTAAGAACGGTGAGCCAGATTCTGAACATGAGCATTAGCTAAATAATAAGAATAATAATGATGAATAATTACACTTAAGTGGCTCTTTCTGAGTAATTGAAATATGCTGCCTCAAGGGCATTCATTGTCTTGGAGGAATGGTTTTCTAAAATATTATACAATTCTCTGCCTTATTTTTAAAGGATGGTATCTATTAGTTAATGTTTCCTTGCGTATAACTCTAGCTAAACTTTGCGTCTCTTCCTGGTGGGCCTTTGTTTTCAAAAGTTTGTCCTATTTATCATTAAACCATCAGCTGCCAGTTGTTGCCTACCACAAATTAGGATTTTGCTTCTGATCCCCTGTATTGAGGAAATCCGATAATCCGTTATAAGGACCACATGACTAATCTCAGAATACCAGGCAGGCCACAGAGGTCCAGGTGAGACATGGAAGACCTGGCTTCAAAGAAGGAGTTTTATGGTGGCCGATTCTCAATTTCAGAAATCTTTTATATTTCGGATTTGAGATTATATTCTGGGAAGATGAGGCCTAGGGATTTGCTTCTAGTTAATTTTGTCCAATTCGACCAAAATCTATTAAGGAATTGTTACAAAGTACCTACTGAGCTAGGTGCTGGGCACTAAAATTGCTCTGTACAGACTTTGTCCTCAGTAGATCACAGTTGGGAAAATGGACCATATGGTTGTATATCTTTAAAACTAAGAAAATAACTGAGTTTTAGATATTAAAAAAGCTTATATGTAATAACTGCCAATGATTGAGTGCTTTACTATGTACTAAGTACCGTGCAAAGAGATGCTTTTCACTGCCCTCCATACACACAAATCTTCACTTGGAATATTAAATATTTTTTCAGGAATCTTGCCATGGACTCAAAGATTTTTGTAACTTCTTATTGGTAATATTTGTGGCAAATTTTTGTACCTTTTTGGTTGAATTTTAGATATAGGAAAAAATCGTAAATGAATAAGAACCACATTTAAGTGACAAAGGTGGCTAAAACTAAGGTTGTGAATTTCATTTTGTACAAAACAACCAATGTGTGAATACAAAGAACATGCAATGAGATGTTTTGTTTTTATAATAGTTGAAAGTTCCAATGTGCCTCAAAATGGTACCAGAGGCCTTGCTAATTATGCTGCTTCAAGGAAGTAGAGTCAGATTAAGTAAATAACCTCCCAATATGATGACTTTGAAACACATCTCACATTTGTAGAATTAAACTTGTCTCGTTTACTTTTTTCTTTTTTAAACATCTTTCTTTTTTTCTTTCTCCCTCCCTCCCTCCCTCCCTTCCTTCCTTCCTTCCTTTTCTTTCTACCTATCTATATCAGCTTCTCTATGATATGATGGCAACCCCTACCTTTTTATTTATTCTTTGTTTTTACCCTTGAATTCTAGATAAATATTAACTGGACACCTCCATGTTAATGTGTAAGTTTGGTGAGACAAACCAATTTTCTCAATCTCATATTTTAAAATTAGAATATGTAAAACTTTTTCAGTTTGATAATATATACCATTTCTTCCCCATATTTTCCTCCCTTCAATCACCTTCTTTGACTCAATCAACCATTTAGCCTTAAAAAAAACACCTTAAAATCAAATATTTATAAACAAAACAATTTCATAGACATATAGTCATAATCTATGAAAAACAGTTTTTAAACATTTAGAATGGAAATTTTGTAGGTTAAACATTTCCTTTGAGAAAAAGTTAAATGTGTGTATGAGTGTGATTTTTTTTTAAAAGATGCTTAGATTACATAAATGTTACTTAAAAAAATGTAGATTTCCATATGCCCCACTCCCTACCCCTCCCACACTTTTACCACATTAACAACATCCTTCATTAATGTGGTACATTTATAATAATTGATGAACACATATTGGAGCATTGCCCCTAAATGTAGATTATAGTTTACATTATAGTTTAAACTCTCTCCCACACAATTTTCTAAGTTATGACAAGATATATAATGGCCTGTATCTGTCATTGCACTGGCTTTCAGGACAGTTGCAATGTCCTGAAAATGCCACCATATTACACTTATTTTTCTCTCTCCCTCCCCTCAGAACCTCCGGTGGCCACTGCTTCCACATCAATGATAAAAGTTCTTCTATTGCTAGAATAACAATAAGTCTACAGTAGAATAATAGTAAGTCTACTCTAGTCCATCGTTCATTCCCAATCCTGAGGTTTCTGAGATGGTGATGCCCACTTTGCCTCTAATTGAGAGGGAGCTTAGAGCTCATGGGGCAGATGGATGGGACTATCTTGCTTGCAGTTGTAGACTCTCTCTGTTCCTTGGGATGGTCATTGTCCATTGTAATCTCCTTGTTAGTTGTCCTGGGTGAGTCCAATGAACTGGAGAGTAGGTGTTGCAAATCTGCTGAAATTCAGGGCCCAGCTGGCACATGGAAAGCCCAAAGATTTAAGTCTCTTGGATATAAATGTATCAACTCTAGTACTAACTCTAGGTTCAAATTGAAGAGGCAGAAGAGCCATGTGTAGGGAAACCACAACTGAGTCCAACTCTGTCACACTGGGGAGCATAAATTCCAAAGTAGGGCCCACTGGCAGGGTGCCAAACTCCTGAGCTGTCAGCCCTGCCTATAGTGTCTGGATGTCTCTAGAGCCCTCAGGAGCCCTGCTATTTGAGGCAATATTTACTGTGGCAGTCAATGAGATCCTGTTGAGATATGCATAAGCGTAACCTCTGGAATGACCTCCCAACTCACTTTGAAGTCTCTTAGCTCATTTGTTTTTACCCTTTCCCCCTTTTGGTCAAGTTCTTTTTCCAGTTGCATTGCTAGTTGGTACTTGGTAGTAATCCCTTGGTGCCAGGGAGGCTTATACCCGGGAGTCATGTCCCAAACTGCAGGGAAGTTAATGCATTTATATGCTGAGTTTGGCTTAGAGAGAGGCCACATTTGAGCCACAAGGAGGTTCTCAGTAGGTAACTCTTAGGCAATATAAAACTAGTTCAAGTGTCAATTTCAAAAGAAAAGGTTCATAAGTGCAGTCATTAATATCAGGGCCTGTCAATGGTCCATCCTCCTTCATTAGTTATTGCCCCTGTACTCAGGAGATTCTTGCTTGCTTAAAAAATTCTTGTTTATAAAAAAACAATTTTAAAACAATTATAATGGAAATTTTGTAGGTTAAACATTTCCTTTGAGAAAAAGTTAAATGTGTGTATGTGTGCGATTTGGTTTTGATAAAATATGTTTCATGACAACAAACACTCACACAAGCACCTACTAGTATGAAAGTTATGAGAAAATGAGGCAAAAATTTTACTGCAATTTATTGGTTTAGATAAATCTAAGAAAATTAAGTCCTCTCTGAGTCTCAAATGCCAGAGACATATCTAAACTAGCATGTCTGCTAGCCTGTCTCCTTTCCTTCCTCCCTTCCCTTCCCTTCCCTTTCCTTCCCTTCCTTTCTTTTCCCTTCCCTTCCCTCCCCTCCCTCTCTTCCTTCCCTCTCGCCTTCCTTTCCTCTCGCCTTCTGTCCCTTTCTTCTTCCCTCCTTCCTTCCCTCCTTCTGTCTTTCCCTTCCTTTCATCCAAAAATTTTTGAGTATACGTGCCAGGCATTTCATTTATTGTTGCTATTAGTAGGAGTACTCAGAAGTAACTTGTAATAAAATTACAATAAAACTATTTGATGTTAAAGCAGAGTTACTTAATATAATGTTCCACATAAAATTTGGAAGCATTACTTCTTAAATTTTAGGTTGAATTTGTAAGGACTTTGTTCCCTTCATTTCCTCGTGCTAAATGACTGCTCTGACTCCAGACTCTGGCTTGATTAGCTCTGTGAATCATCTTTGTCTCAACAACTCCCAATCCTGACACATGGGCTGAAAAACATCCCTTGGGCAAGTATCTGGATGCACTCCTGTGTAACAAGCAAATGGATCAAGACTCACACTCTTGTTTTATAACAAAAATTTTTCCGCTAATTTTCTAGCAAATTTTGCTCATATGTTTCTACATTTTAAGTCCTAATTAAGCAACTCATTATTTTTATCCTAGAACTTAATATTAGGCAAACAAAGGTAGTGTTTCACTAAAAACACATAGGAAAGTTTCTTTAACAATGTATAAATAACTGCATTGGACACTTAGACACAGACTATTTACCAATAGAGAAATGTCAAAGACAAGTATATACATATCCCTAACAAAATACTCTTGGCAAAAACACTCTCAGATGGCAATCATTCATATAAAAGAAGTGAACGTTGACTCAACACCACACAGGTTTTCTTCCGTCCTGTCCTAAACTCTTTGGTTGGCAATATGATCAACAAATCACCTCTCCCTGCCCTTTTCAGGATCAGCTAAAAGTTGCAGCCTGCATCACTTGGGCACACTCAGTCAATGAGACAGCTGATTAAGATGCTCCAAAGTTGCCATAGAAACTGTAAGAAGCACTGAGGCACCTTCTCCTGTATACTCTTTAATTTCATCTGAGTGACTTTATGCAAGAACCAAAAATAAAAAGTGCACAAGGCTGTAATTATATAAAAAGCTGTGTTCGATTATAAATACAGTGTGTACTTCTGCCTCAGTCTACAGCTCACTTCTCTCTTCCATTTCAAGATATCTGAACTATTCAAGGAAGAGTCTCCATTCGAGATTTAATTGAAGTCAGATTTATCAAGATAAAGGAGTGTGGCTTTTTCCTGAATTTCTACCTTCCTCTGCATCCCACTCCACAGCTGAATGTGGGCTCTTTTACAGTGAAGGCCACATCCAGTATCCATTCATCTTAGGCTGTCGAGGCTAACCAGGGTCTACTGCAATACCTCTGCCTTCAGGCTTTTACTAGTCTGAAACATTCTATAGGTTTATGATCATTTTGTAGGATAATAAAAAAGAAGTGGACATGAGAATGCCAAAAAAGCAATTAGTGGAGAAAGCTAACAAAAAAAAATTTTTTTTTTCCTGTTGCTACTTGCAATAAACAGCTCCTTTTACAAGGGGGAGATAGACACACAAGTACCTGCACAACCGTCCAATTGCAATTTTCACCTAAGGGGAAATGTTCAGAATTTGCCTCTGCTCTTTACACCTCTGATGGGCTTATGGGTTAAATTTTGTTGGATGAAAAAGTTACCTCTTCTTCCTGGTATTCTTCAGTGAAACAAGGCAATCCTGAACCTGCACATTGGCATGGTTTGAAAAGTACTTGGGATTTTACTTCCTGCTAGTGATTTGCATGAAGTGTGTGCAATATATAATTTACTTAAATAGGAAAATGCAAAGGTACAAGGTGTGTCTGATGAGCAAGAATTCTACCCTATCTAATGTTTGAGAATATGCCTTATCTGTTCTCTTGATTTGGAGAACTATATAACCCCACACCATTCTACAGTGTGTGAGTGCCTTGGACTAAGACTTCCTGAAAGACAAGTAAGGACTTTATATGAATAAAATCCGAAAGGATTTTACACTTTTGGAGCACTGGCAGCCAGCAGGTAAACATTGCAGTTGGTTCAGCAAGTGCCATTCATAAAACTAGACTGGCTATGTTGCTTAAATGCCTACTGAAACTGCCTGCATCCTTGCAAATAATGGAATTGAGGAACTTCCTTGAGGGTCTAAAGTTGGAAATTTGTACATGTTGATGAATCTAGAATTTCCAGCCTTCTGTAGCTAGAGGTAAGTGACAGCTACTAAGAGAGGGTTCTTCAAACACAACTTAAATGTCAGTTGTCTCCTCTGCCTGGCTCAGTTGAGATGTATTGTTTGTGTTTGTTTGGTTGTTTGGTTGTTTTTTGTTACTCCCTTCTCTCATTCCCTACCCCCCACATCAGCCCATAATGAGAGTTCAACTCCTCTTTGACTTTTTCGGAAAGAATATAAAAATCCACTATCGAGCAATATCAGCTTTACAGAAAGTTTTGTACGGGTGATGGTGGACGGGATTTCTAGCACACACTCCACGGGAAACAACTGAACATCAAATTTATTCATTTGTATTCTCCAAAACATCTTGCAGGTGATATTTCTATGGGGATTTTGTTCTCTTAACTCTCCCCACTAAGAGTATCCATTAGGGTGCTGAGCCAAACAAACGACCCTGTGGTTAGCAAGACCCTAACCTGTCAGCTTTAGAGCAGCACATGTTCCATTTTGCTTTACTGTCCTAAGGTTAGAGGGAGCATAAAGTTTAATTACCATGGTCCTGAATTTGGCTTCAGTGTTACAGGCTCAACCCTGATTCAATCAGCACATTAAGAGTGAGACTCGATTTAACCAACTTCAGAAGACAGATTTATGGACTCAAAGTGTTCACTTACATCAAGAACTATGGATGCTGAGGGGGAGCCACACACCTGATGGCTCCCTTCAGTGTCTTCTCCTTCTGTGAATTTTGCACAGTGCTTGGGATGAGTGCAAGGAAACGGAATCCTAGGATCTAAATGTAGTCTATTAAGACACAAAGAAAGCATCTTACATCTAACTCCACTCAGTACTGGACTTCACTGGAGCTGGTCATGCTGGGTCCTCAGAACACTCACCCCCCTGGACAATGCTTGCAGAATCACTGTCCATGTTTGCCTGTGCGACTCTTCTTTAGTATACTTTCAAGGCTTACCAATGTCATCACCAATGTCCCCTTCTAACTAAAGCATTCTTTATTTATACAAGTGAATAGATACAGTTTGAAGTTAAGTCTTGAAGACCAGGAAATCATTCTATTTCTTGTTTTGCATGAAGTATTTTCTTTTAGTCATCTTTTTTGAGATATATTTTACATATAATAAAATGTACCCATTAAGTGTACATTTCCTTAACTTTTGATAAATTTATATATTCCCAGAGGCATCACTACAATCAAGATATAAAATATTTCCATCACTCTCCAAATTTATTCTGTCCTCCGTCCCAGAAAATCCCCTGCCCCCACCGCTGGCCTCAGAAAACCACTCATCTGTTTTTTGTTTTTAAATATTAAGTTTGCCTTTACTGGAGATTCCATTCTTTCTTTTAAGGATCCTACATATCTCTATTTTGATGTGTGATGTCTTGATTTTACATGCTAACACTTAGAGGAAAATTTTACTATCTCATTTTCAACATGTTGAGGACTTCTCACTGTAGGCCCCAGGTGTTCAAACATGTTAATACTGTCCAGCTCCCTACCTACCTCCCAGCCCAAACCGCCAACATTCTTTTTCTTAAATCGTTGGTAGCAGAACTTTTGAGAAATAATATCTCATTAAGATTTAATGCATATATTTCCTTAAGGACATCAGCAATTGTAAGAAATTCTCAAAGGAGCTCCTGTATGTTTTGTGCAATAGATTTGATTTCTCCTCTTTCTTTGGATTTCTGTGTAAGATATAAGATACATTTAACCCCACTTATTGAAATGTTACTTGTAACCTGAGTCTACTACAGATAAATGGCTGAGAAGTTGTCTTTCACAAGTCACTTAAGAATTCTGAGCCTTGGTTTACTCATTGGGAACTAAGAATGAAAACAGAACTGTGTGAGATTTAAAAGGAGATAATTTGTGTAAAAGTGCTTCATAAATTATAAATGATATATATATGTGTGTTATATATATTTATACTATATATATGTTATTTTTATACTTGTAGGAGCAATTTTTCCTTTCATAACCCAGATAGTCTTTAGCCCCTAATTCCAAACATTTAAGTCCATCCAAATGGGTGGACTTAAAACATTTCAAAAAACATTTATCAGGCATCAAGTACTTAGAACTATGATGGCTGTTGCAGATTCAAAAGCACTCTTTTCAAAGAGCTCTCAGTAGAGTAAGGGAGAATGACAGCAACAATTACAGTAATCTAATTTTAGTTTTCTATATTTGTGCTCTGACCTTAGCAATGAGGACAAAAGACCTCCAATACAGTGTCTGCTCAAGAGATGCAAACTCACTTTCTCCACCCTTGCTGAGACAACCCATAACATTTCCCATCATGTTAAATCAAATGCCAAGGTTTTTTTTTTTTTTAACTTGGGTTTATAAGGTTGGAGTTTATGCACCTGGACCCTGGCACCATGTGACGGGAAGGCGTTGTTCTTGGCAAAATGCTCGGTAACAAACCTATCAGATTACAGAGTGGATTTCCTTTATCTTGAGGCATTGGACTCCATTCAAGGGGCAAGAAAGAGAGGATTTCACAGCTTGTTTGGACATGCTGGCCAATTCTTATTCTCATTCTTTCTGAGAGAAGATTACAGTCTTCTGGTATACCTCCTAGTAGGGTCGAGGCCCAAACAAGAAATGCATTGGGTATTCTAGGGGCCTCCTGCTGAACCAGCTGGCCTAATGGACCAAAAACACAACTGATTCCCAAGAGCAAGAGGTTGTCCCTTCCTGGAATTTCTACCTAAACCAGTGTCTTTGCCATTTGGCAGAGGTTTGGTGATGCTTGTATCAAGATTAGTTGTATAAGTTAACCAACTCTCTCACAAAGTTCTGTCCTCTTCGTTGAACTCTGAGGGATTCTTCCTCTATTACTTCTTTACAGATACTTTTTTTTCCTTACTGTTTTTGTCATTTTATTTATCAGGCCAAATCTTTCCCCAATTCTCATGTCCCTGAAATCTTTCTGGAAAATCTCCTAAAATAATCCATTTATTTTCCTTTGACATACTCTTTTGAAAGGAAA
Organism: Cabassous unicinctus; assembly: GCA_029593785.1. NCBI lineage: Eukaryota > Metazoa > Chordata > Mammalia > Cingulata > Chlamyphoridae > Cabassous > Cabassous unicinctus. Next base: position 8,900 of record JAQZBX010066632.1, read on the forward strand.
ACACTATTTTTGACAAAGAGGTGTGAGAAGACTCATTTTGCCCATCACCCTCACCCTGATACATGGACATACACATACTGCGCTCACACATATACCATGAAATTAAATGCACTGCATGGTGGTCAGAGTCCTCACTTTATGGAGTCTTTCTTGTGACATTGGTAAGAGCAAAGTAAAAATTCAGCCAAAAAATGTCAAGATTTCATATAATTTGGGGCATTTGGCTTGAATAATTTATTGCTCATAATATATGTTATATTTACAGTAAAGAAAAGAATAATTAGTGAGATTGTGGGTGATTCTCATTTTCTTCTTTATAATTTATTTACATTTTCTAAATTTTCTAAAAATGTATTACATTTTTTAGATTTTATTCAAGATTGTTGAGTTGAACACATACTTCATTTTCTCCATTCTTCTTTTTTATAATAAATGCATTAAAGTATATAAAATATCATCAAAGTAAAATCTTTGCCAAAATCCGTAGATGTTGATATGCAGCATTCACAAATCTGCTCCTTTCTAAATTGTTTGTAATAACCCAAGGCTATTAAAAAGAATCTTTAAAATATCCAGTTAGATATTTCTTTATTTTTTGTTTCAGTTTGTTTTTTGTCAAGATGGTGGCTATGTTTTACCTTTGGTCTTTAATTAATAATTTTATTGTACTGTGGTCAGATAATATGGAATATATTATTTTATTCATAAAATGGCTAAATTTTGTAAATATTCCATGATTATTTGAAATGAAAGTCTATATTCTCTCTAAGTCCAAGTTTTATATGTTTATATGCCTTGTTAATTAAATAATTCAAATACATTTAATATCCTCAGATATTTTTGATCTGTTTAATCTGTCGGCTACCAAGATAAGTGTGTTTAAGTCCCTACATGATGGTGGAATAGCCCATTTCTGCCCTTATTTCTAATGGCATTTCTGCCCTTATTTCTAATGGCATCATTATATCCAAATGATATATTGATAGGCACATACATGTTAATGATCATTTAATCTTACTGAAAAATTGTAACTTTATCAAGTGAAATAACTCTTTGTGCTTTTAACCTTTAATTACTTTTTGTCAGACATTATATGGCAATGCCACTTTAGTTTTCTTGGCATTTGCCCAGCATATCTTTTATCTCTCCCTTCATTTTCCAAATTTCTGTGCCATTTTAAGGAAACCATACATATCTGAACTTTTAATGCCAAATTTGAGGATGATATTTATATTTATTATGAATACTGGCCTGTTTTCTACTTTTTTTGCCCCTTCACTCATTTTTTTCCCATGTCCTTTACCAAATTGATTGATTTATCTTTAGCTTTTCTTCTATTCATTTAAAAATTGTGAATCCTATTTCTTTTATTTTAGTGGCTGTCCTTATATATTTAACAATTGTAGTTAAATAAACCATTGTGAAAATGCCTAGAACTTAGTATAAGAAAACACTTTAACATGCTTCACCCTCTCTCTTCTGCCCTCATATTCCTATGATTGGAATTTCTGTACTTTGTAGTACATGGTAATAATCAGAACGGAGTAAATTTTAATTGATTTTCATGTTAAATTTGATACAAACTCATTTTGTCATATTAATTAAGATGAAACAGACACTACAGTGAAAAGAGTGGAATAAAAATTTTTCAATTTGTTTTTTGTCAAGAAAGGAGTTCTGGATTAAGTTGCAAATTCAAGGAACTAGGTCAATTGGTAATTTGATATTGAACACAGCTGCCTTTCACAGTCTTGAGAACCCACAACAACTTACCTTTCTTCCAACATTGAGGGTAGTAAATTAGCATTCTGTCTTTGAACAGATCCTCCAAGTCATTCTGATGCACTGGAGTTTGAGAACCTCTGCACTAGAACAAACACAGATGGCTGGGCCCCATCTCCAGAGTTTCTAATTCAGTAGGTTAGAGGAGGCTCAAGAATTTGCTTTTCTAAAAGGTTTCCAAACTGTATACATGGTGCTGGTTCAGGGACCACACTTGAGGAACCACTGGTCTAGTGCAATAAATTCTGAACAGGGGCCCTGGGTATTTGTCCTGACACTGTAATGGGCTAGTGGAGTTGTGCCACCTTGGGAAAGCCATTTGCTCTTCCAGGGTTCCAGTTACCTCAAGTAAAGGGGCAGAAGAAGGACTAAGTGCTTACTAAGAACCAGCTGGCTCTATTTTCTTTTTCTCTATTAACGAGTCTGTAGTTTATTTCCTATCACATTTTATAAAAGAAAGCATTTATGCTATTACATTTATCAGTGACTTTGAGAGAATGACTTTATGTACTACTACTTTTAGTTATTCATATGCCAGTAAAATTCCATACAAAAAGATTAAACAATTTATGGGCAAAACCAAACCAAACAACAACAACAACAAAAACCACAAGGAAAGAAAAAGTTTGAACTGGGTAGAGAGTATCTCATATAAGGCATAACATCAATATTCATATTTTTAAATAAAGGGCCAAAACATTGCTTCTGAGGTTTTTTTAGCAGCTAGATTGAAAGAAATAAAGTCAGAATAAGACAAATGACCCAAGAGTTACATAAAGTGTTATGGTGATCCAAAGGTAAAGGAACACATTTCTATTTGGGGATTCTGGTTAAAACAGTGAGACATAAGTAATAATAGGCTGGTGCATGGGGGAAACTACTCTTGATATAAATAATGGACAATAGAGAGAGCTATTTTAGTAATCTTTTATCAATTGCAACAAAGGTTCCACACCAATACAGAGTGTTGGTGGTGGGGTGGTGTATGGCAATCCTGTATTTTATGCATGATTGTTTTCTAACCTCACAACTTCTCTAATAAAAAAAAAAAAGATTAAGAAAAAAACAGTGAGACAAGGCTTTGATAATAGGGAGCTTTCAAAATAAAACATAAATGATAGATATAATCAATAGAGAGAGATGGTAGGAAAGGCATTCCTTGCTGAGGGCCCAGTGCAAACAAACCTAGACATGGGGAAACCTAAGCCCTATCTTGATAACCACAAGAGACCCATTTTATCTAGGGCAGCAATGTTACCTCCCAAGGACATTTGACAATGTCTGGGAATATTTTTGTCCTGGCTGAGGATGGGCAACTGCAGCTGGAATCTAGTGGGAGGAAGCCAGAGGTGCTGCTAAACATCCTACAATGCACAGGACAACCACTCCCAGCAAAGAATTACCCAGCCCCAAATGACAATAGTGCTAAGGTTAATGAACCCTGGTTTAGGGTGTAGGTGCTTTTAGGCCTTAATGGGGAATAAGATTGGAAAAGTAGTTTAAGGATGCAAAAATGCTAGGCTGAGGAAATTGAAACAGAAGGCAGTGAGCAACCATTGAAGTATTTTTGAGCAAAGTAAAGATACTATTGAGATGCCCTTTAGGAGGATGGAGTATCAAATGCGTAGCATTGACTGGAGGAGTAAAAGACCAAGAAGACAGGAGATGGGTAGACTGGTAAAGAGCCCACGGCAATATTTCAAGTGAAAGGTAATAAGTGCTTGAGCTTCAGAATGAGGAAAGGGATCAATTCCAGAGACATTGCAGAAGAGGGATCTGCATGATTTGGCAACTCTTTGAATCATGGACGGGGTAGGAGTGACTGGGAGAGTCAAAGATTGGGTCACAGGGTGGCTGAATGAGAGATTCTTCGTTACGATTAAGGAACAGAGGAGTCAGGAGAGAGGTGCTGGTCTGAAGGGAAAGAAATAAGATTGATTCTGAGGTCTGGGCGTTCATTTATAGATAGATACATCAAGTAAGCTTCTGGAAGGCAAATCGATTTAAGGTAGCACTTCTGTCTACATTCCTGAACTCTTCAAACTGAGCTGAATCCAAGTTACCACCCTCATTCGCAACAATGCACCCTCTTCACTGGGGGACTGGGAATGTGCCTTCAGCAATCCAACCCAACCAGTGAAGCCAGCTTAGCTAGGCTCATCCTTGCAGTTCACATCCTGGGGGTTCACTAAAGGTTTAAGGGTAACGGTAGTAAAGGGGAGTGATTGTTTACTAACAATTGTGCTTGCTCCTGAGTGCAGCTTACATTATTTCACAATTGTAAATTTGCAAGTCACATTTGCTTCCTGGGCAGGAGTTCACATTTATGTAAATCACCTTCACATGCTGCGACAAATCCACTCAAGCTGACTGCTCAGCATATCCCAACATGCACATTTGAGAGGGTTCCATGAATTACATTCTTTGTTTTAATCCCGAGTTGACTCATTCTCATGGATTTGCCATTGCTCCTGCTGCAACTTGACCCACAAGGCTTTGTTAGCATCATTATATATATCTTACTTTACAGTGGCCAAAGATGCCGCCTCTCCTCCCCTTATGGCATGTGTGGAAGGAGAGGAGGCCAGGAATCAATCACTGCCCACAGCTGATGTACACAGCAGCCAGGAACAGGCATTTGGTGCATTCATTAGACAGAAGCTTAATTCCCTCTGCCTTCGGCAAGGCACATCTGCCTCCACTGAAGGATTTCCTCATCCTTCCAGCTCCATAGAATCATGGAATGCTAAAGTCCATGTATTCTCTCTGTTCTAACCCTATTCTTGCCATGCAGTTTGAGTTTGTGCTACAAAGAGTACACCTGATAAAAGGCAACCAAATTGATCAGTTGCAAAATTTGAGTTTTCTGTTAACTGATTTATCGAAGTACTATGACAGTCGCAGGAGAACATATATCCCACAGGGTGTGGTGGCTAGATTGGACTCAGTACCTACGGTTCTTAAAGTACCTCTTTCCGTGTCCAACAGCCAAACTCATCCTCAAGAAGATGAACATTATAAGCCAGGGTGATGCACTGTGGAACCTCTGCTGAGAGACTGCCTCTATGTCAAGCCCTTTCCAGGTATTTTCTTCTAGTCTACCACTTTTAATATGCCATGAAAGAAACAACTGCCAGGCAGACAGATTGGTCCGTGCCCTTGGTCTGCCATGCTTGGTATGAATGCTTTTCCAATGGACACATGAATCCTTCACTGACCCCGGATCCTGAGAAACTTACATCTTGCAATGCTACTTCTTTTTCTCACTGATGGAGAATCTACCTCCAGGATTATTTTTGCTTGGGGGCCATAATTCCCTTCCTTGCTGCTTTCATTTTCCTGTACTAACTGTATTAGATACATTCTTGGGTGTTTACAGTAATCAATAGTAAGTGCTTTTGGAGTATTTAGAAAGCCTCCTGGTGGATGGCTTAAAGGTAGGGGAGACAACAACAAAAAAAGCTTCAGGAATCTCATGATTCTCTAGAAATAGCCCTGCTTCCCAGGTTATTTTAGATTGACTAGTGCTAGATTTTAGATTGACTACTGCTAGATTGACTAAATTTGCTAATGATTGCAAATATTGTGTTTGAAGAAGAACCAATATCAAATTGAGAATATAGAGATGATTTAAAAAAAAAAAAAAAAAGCTTGGAAAATACTCACTCTGGTAAATCAATGGAAAGATTGAGATTCTTGGTGGAAAAGGGTTAAGATGGCTGAATGCATGCTTTATTTAATCACCCTGACTTGCAAGCAGGCAAACTGCTCCCTGGGGCTTTGGAAGGGGCTACCAGAATGCTATGTGTAACAAATTAGTTCCTTAGGGGCCTGTAAAAGGGGAAATACCTTTAGAAATTCTTCTTATTTTGACATGAGAAAAAGTCAGTAATATTTTTTCCTCCCCTTGTTTTACCAATCTGGGAACATCTTTTAGGAAATAATACCCCTCAACCTCTAAATTTCAACAGCAATAATATAATTTCTTAAAAAATGAAATAAAAATGGTGCCATTAATGATATCCTAGATTTATGCCAAGTGTTTTCAGGATCTTTGTAACCCAATGAGTGCTCCTATTCAATTTTATCAAAAATTGATAGCTTTAGGACTGAATTGAGAACTGATGCTCCTCGGTCCCTAAAAATTCATTTTATCCTCATTGCTCTTGGGAATTACCAATTTGGCTATACAAGTTATCACTGTTTACACATGGTTTATGCACTCACACATACACACAAATGCACACACTAATATTAGCTCTAATTAGAGATGTATTATTCCATTGCATCTTAAACAGTTTCCTCTGTCACTTTCTCCCTTATGTCAACCTTACAATAAGGTTGAGCTGCGCTCAATATTGTCACATATTTTTTCACCTGATAAGGAAAAAAGGATTTATTAAAACTCTATGGATTTAATGAAATTACCTAAAGTTTCTATTTGATATTGCTGTTATTTAGGATTCATAAATAGTAAAAAAATATGACATAAGAGTCTTATTTTTTATTAGAGATGTGATTGGTTTACAGAAAAATTATGCCTAAAATATGGGATGCCCATATATCACCCCACCGCCCACCCCTTGCATTGGTGTGGTTAATTTGTTAGAACTGATGGACGCACATTTTTATAATTTTACTATTAACTGTTGTCCATGGTTTAACTTAGGGTTCGCTGTTTGTGTTTTGCCATTCCATGATTTTTAAAAAAACTTTATTCAAAAGTCCTTATGCCAGTACCATGCTGTTTGATTACTGTGGCTTTGTAATAATTTTTCAGATCGGTAGGTGTGCGTGCTCCAACTTTGTTCTTCTTTCTCAAGATGGCTTTTGCTATTCAGGACTCCTTAACCTTCCACATAAATTTTAAGACTGGTGTTACCATTTCTGCAAAGAAAGTTGTTGGGATTTCCATTGGGATTGCATTGAATCTGTAAATTGCTTTGGGTAGAATTGACTTAACAATATTTAGTCTTCTAATCCATGAATGCAGAATGTCCTTCCATTTATTTAGGTCTTCTTTGACTTCTTTAAGCAATGTTTTGTAGTTTTCTGCATACAAGTCTTTTGCATCTTTGGTTAGATTTATTCCTTGATTTTTGATTCTTTTAGTTGCTATTATAAATGGATTTTTTCCTTGAGTTTTTATTCTGATTGCTTACTACTAGGGTATAGAACACTGCTGATTTTTGCTTGTTGATCTTGTACTCAGCCACTTTGCTGAATTCATTTATTAGCTGTAGGAGATTTGTTGTGGATTTTTCAGGATTTTCTATATATAGGATTATGTCACCCACAAATTGGGAAAGCTGTACTTCTTCCTTTCCAACTTGGATGACTTTTTTTTCTCTTTCTTGCTTAATTGCATTGCCTAGAACTTCTAGTATAATGCTGAATG
>JAQZBX010066633.1:0-16079 GCA_029593785.1 Cabassous unicinctus
CCCCCCTCCCCCCGCCGCTGGGCCCCCAGCTCACCCGCCGGCCTGAGGCCCGAGGGCCCAAAGGGCCCCTGGAAGGCAGCGGCGCTCAGCTTTTCACCCAGCTTTCTGCCGGGACTCCATTTTATGATTTTTAATGAGTGCTGGGTAATTAATGTTAGCAAGTATTAGACAAGAGATTTAAAAAAACAGAAATAACTTTTTACTGTGCCCCGTCCACGTAGGGGGGTCAGTTTCATAGACTTTATAAACTAGTATTTTAACAACTGTCCAAGGAGCTAAATATTGTTTTCCCCAAAATACTCATGAGCAACGTGATGATCTGCGAAACTAAAATATATGCCAAAAATTACATGACGAAGTGGTAGCTGGAATTCAAAATTAATTTTATGTAAGTACGTTCTAAGATTTCAAGGAACAGTATAAGACATTAACGCTGCACTTGAGAAGTTTGGAGTTATTCAAATTAAGCATTGATGGAATTTACTATGGCATAGATTAATGGTTGAAAGAGTTTATGAATCAGGCACTATACTAGTGGTGTAACATTTTGCTAAGTGTATTGCCATGTGAAGTATAGGATGGGTTTAACCTTTATCCGTAATTAGCTCTATAGTCTTGGGATAATTATGTAATTTCTCTATGCCTCATTTACTCTTTTGTAAAATGTGTTAAGTAATATTTACTTCGTGGAGGTATTAAGAAAAAAAAAAAAGTTAATACCTTTAAGATGTTTAAGCAGAATTGCTTAAAATTGTAACTAGTATAAGAATTATTAGAAATATTCATGTTTAGTGAGATTAAATAACTTACAGAAGTCATATGCTTATTCCAAGGAAAGCCAGAATATTGACCAAGGCAGATTCACTTAATTATGTGCTTCAGTTTTTCGTGCTTTAACTTTAGCAATGATAGATAGCTTAAGGGTTATGCAGTATCCTATTTGGGAAGTATCGTATAAAACGTGGAGACTAGATCCATCATTTTTGTGATGGTGAACCTAAGGGCAAGTGGTTACAAATTCCTAAATTGAGGAACTAACTACACAAGAGAAAGATTCATGATCTCATTTCTCCTAGTCCATTATTCATCCAGAAGGATTATTTGTGGCTGTAATAGCATTACTCATTTTTGAGAGTCTGAGAAGATTCAGTGCTTTTTACTCAGTTATGTTAGCCATGACTTTCTTCCTACTTATGGGTCGGCTACATATGTAGGAGAGAGATAAGAGTTTCTAGTTTTGTTAAAGAAATAAAGGATTTGGCTTAGTTTTATCCATTTTCATCTGCTTATCAAAATTAGAATGTCTGAAATGAATCAATGTCAGTATTTGTGGTGGCTTCATGGTTTTGAATGAAATAATTAGGCTTTTATGAAAAAATGTGGTTTTTAACATTGAATTTGTTGTTGCTTCAGTTCTACATCTTTTGTAAGTTTCAGCTTTAGGCTCTGGATTTCAGCCCTAATATGCTAGATGCTAGTTAGGTATTCTGTATCTACTTAACCCAGGAAAACAGCAAGTAATTTTTATCTCTCTAATGTATTAATACTCTTGTATGAATACAAACCAAACATATTACCACATTCATTTACATAGTGTTTTATTATTTTCATAGCTCACCTTGAACTTTTTTAAAGATTTGGAACTCAGAACTGACTCACTGATTTAGTTTAGAGATATATATTCCCCTACTATTTAAATGAAGAAAACATTGTTAAATGAAATGAAGACACTTGTGGAGCTCACATCTAAAACTGATGGCTGACTCAAGAATAGAAACTAGGGATCCTCTTCAGTCTAAAATAAAGGAGCTAGAAAATTGATGGCAATTTATACATAATGAATCACTAATTTATAGGTAATATGAAATCAAAAGGGAAGATTTACAAGTAGAGAAATAAATCATTATCTGTGGCCTTAGGAATACAGAAAACTATAGTCTCCCAATATTATTTATCAATATTAGATTGTGAGAACATATTTAGCTAGATATATATTCACTTTATAACAATAGATGCAAATAGAATATTTCTTTGGCTTTATTTGAGTTCTTTAGCATCCTTAGTTTCTTAGAAGTTTAATTTCATGTGTGAACCATAATTTGCTAATTTTATTTTCAGGGGAGGGATTAGGGGGAGAATAATTGAGGTGCATTTTATTTCCTGGCACATAATTAAAAGAAAGTTTCCTTTTAAGTCCCTTTAAATGAATAGGCAATTACTCCTGTTGTTCAAAATAATATTTTAAATATTAATATAATATTATATTATAATATTATTTTAAAATAAAAGTGTTCTTTTCACTTATAGGTGAAAAAATATTTACATAGTATAGCTGGAGGTATATTGAGAAGGCTTACTCTTTCCTCTTATCACTGGCTTGTTGATAAGCTAGTTCTAAATCTTAAAATCATGCCATAGAAATTAATTGCTTTTAAGGCCGCATGTTGATTACAATGGAATTTTTTATTTTGAGGGTGACATGGTCAACTTAGTATGTTAAATAAAAAGATGAGGAGCCAATTTAAAAATGAATTAATGAAAAAAGATAGCTGCACAATTAGGGCAGAATATATGTCACAAATTGTTAAGAAAAGTAAGTTTTAATGATGCAGGTTGTGGTAAAAATTTACACTAAAAACAATTACACAATGTTTTTTTACCAATTCTGTTATTTTTTCATCAGTATTGAGACTAAAACTAAGTTAACTGAAACTCTGGCAAGCCTCAAATTTACTGGCTATATTTTCATAAAATAAATCATGTTGGTTTAATATGATATTTGCTGAATGATGAAGAAATTCAAAGTACATTTTTAACAAATCAATTTTTGATACATATTAATAAAGCATAAATCCATCCATTGTATAATAAATGGTATTTGGTATAATCATAGATGTGCATTCATCACTTCAAACACTTTAGAGCATTTTCATTATTACAATAATATAAAAAACAAAACAAAACAAACAAGATTCAAAGTATATTTATTCATTCAATATTTTACTTTTAATTAAAATCCCTTCTCTTTAATATGGAGGCATTTGACTAGTAGACCTTAAAGTTTTTTTTTCCTGATGAAAATGAATGCAAGCTGCTACAATTTCATTTTCTATATGGGAGAAATGAGTTATGGGACAAAGTTTTTAACAATTATTAGAAAAATTATTTGATAGAACTAATATTTTGATACTAATATCAGTTTTATTATTTCTATGATTAATAAAGCAATGGTCATTTATTGAATTTAGCTTACAACCATATTGCAACAAAGTCCAAACAGGTTTACCAATTTATGAAGGAGATAACTTAAATTCAGAATTTAAGTGATTGCTACCCAAATTCATACATTGTGTATAATTAAATAATAGAGTCCACTTGGCAATTCTTTGTCCATAAACTTTTCCCACAAACTGTCCAAAAATTTTTCTCTTTATTATGTGATGTCAGGCTCTTTGGTATTTTGGAAAAAGCATATAGTGGAAGACAATAGAATACAGAAATGCAGGCTCCATTTCAAACCATTGAGAGTAAATTGACTTAAAAATATGATACATGGAGTCAAGGGCAGCACAAACAAGGTAAATTGCCTTGTGTTCCTTTTAGTTTCAACTACTGTTTTATTCTGTGTTTTAAGTATATGACTATAATTGAAATGTTTGTAGAAATAAATATACTTGTTACAAAATGTCAGCATTTTACTGTCACAAATAATTAAGAAAAAAGTAAACAAGAAAAAATTAGACAAATTACATTTGCTTTTTGCAGAGCTTTTTCTTTCCATTTTTTAAATTTATGTATATCACTACATTAATTTTTCATTTAATTTTTACCAAGTTTTTAGATAACACATATTACACAAGTGAGCACAGTTAAAACTTTGCATTTGACTTTACATCATTAAGCAAAAATTTTGCAAGAAATATACTTGAATCATTAGCAAATTTTGAGTTTGTAACATATCAAGAGCTACATAATTTCCAAGTAGTTAGCTTTAAATTAAATTGGAATTGGGCAATGTTTGCTACTAAATAATATTTTTAAAAATTTTTCAGTTGAATGAATACATGCATATATTTTTATTAATGTCAAAATTTAATGTAATGTTTGAGAAGAGTTATGGAAATCTTCATATTTTTATTAATATTAGTTTTCATTTTCTGAAACATTGGAATCATGACAACCATAGTTTCATGATATATATTTTATCAGCCATATTATCCATAAACTTTTCTGATGTTGATTTTTGAATTATGTCTTTTCAGGTGACTTTTATGTTTTTTTACAGCACTGGACCATGGAAAAAAGGAATAATGTCACTGATTTTATTCTCTTGAGACTTTCCCAAACACATAGAAATACTCTGTTTTGTATTCTTTTTAATTTGTTATATTGCTGTTTGGATGGGAAACTTGGTCATAATGATTTCTATCTCATGCACTCAATTAATTGACTATATATTTCTTCCTTAATTACCTTTCACTCTGTAACCCATGCTACACATCCACAGTGATGCCCAAACTAATGACTGACTGGCTTGCAGAGGAAGATCATTTCATACAGTAAGTGCATGATACAGTTGTTTATCATTCACTTTCTTGGAGGCACCCTGATCTTTATCCTCACAAGGATGGCCTATGACCTGTACGTGGCCATCTGCAAGCCCCTGCACTACACCATCAAGAACAGGTAAAGGTGACATGCAATCATCATAGCTTGTTATTCTGGAGGATTGGGCCACAATGCCAGTCAGTTTCTTGTCACCATCTTCTTACACTCCTGTGGTCCCAATGAGATATAGCATACTTCTCTGATGTGTTTCCTTTATTGAACCTGGCCTGCACTAATATATACAGAATTGGTCTTTTGGAAATTGTGAATTCAGGTCTGATTGCTTTGATGTCTTTTGTGGTTGTGATGGTATCTTATTTCCTGATATTATACACCATCAGGGCTTACCCTGCAGAAATCCATAGGAAAGCTTTTTCAACTTGCAGTTCTCACATAACAATTGTGGTGTTGTTTTTTGTGCCTGATCTTTTTATTTACATTAGACCACACATAATTTTTCCAGAAGATAAAGTGTTTGTTCTTTTCTACACCATTATTGCCCCCTTGTTGAACCCTCTAATTTATGCTCTGAGAAATCTGGAGATGAAGAATGCTTTGAGGAAAATGTCGTGCCATGAATAGTTTTTGGAAGGGAAACAATTTGTATGAAAGGCATTTTTGATTTCAGTCTAGGCCTTATGAAATAGGTGTCTATGCAACTCTAAGTCATAAAATTGATCTGAAATGATATACAAAGTAGAGTTTTCCCATTGTCCCATAACTCTTCTTGACTGGGCAATTTTGATTAATTTTCCCTTGTTCATTGTTCCTCCATTCTTCTCACATGCCTGATACATGTACTTATCATATTTAAACATAGGAAGTCTTTTTTCCTTCCTTTTGCACACAGTTTGGCAAAAACTATTAGTAGGCCACCTGGTAGAAGAGAAATGTAGTTCCTACACTCTCAGTTCCAGGATCACAGAGCAAGGCATAGAAGGATGAATTTTTGGCTGAGGCCAATAGATAAATGAGTGGAACCTACTACTTACTTGACTACTCAGTATTTATAAACCTTTTTCTATACATATTGAAACTCCTTAATAAAATAATTACATATTCCCACTTCCACTAAACAAGATGTTTCTACAAATATATTCTGAATTGCACCATTAAAAGAAACTCAGCATTTCCAAAGTCTTTATCGATAACTCTGGATAAGTTAATTAAAATATTACTTGTTATTCTACTAGGTTACAATACCATCTGAATAATCTGTAGCTTAAAGATTAGATTATAAATTTATCTATGGAAAACAAATCTCTTATATGAAATAGTAAAAAGAAAAATGCAATTCATTCATATACACATATGTAAGTAATTATATTTATATACCCACATACACATTTATATAACTCTAATAACTAAAACATATTCACTATTACAGTTTCATTGCTGAAATTGTCCATATGGTTTTAGTTAATATTTATATCTTCATTTCATCCACTTTCTAGTCCACGTTCCCTTTGTTCTCAGACTGACATTCAACTATTGGGATTTATTATCTCATAAGTCAACCAAATTTCATGTCTGAATTTCTCAATCCTCAGTGGTGCTATAATTTTTGTTGCTTTTTCAGTAACATTGAGTTTTCACCATGGTAATTATAATAGGTGCATAAGAGAATTCCCTGATTTGATACTGGTCAAATATTCCTTCATTGTTATAAAGCAACCATATTTCTCCTTTGTCAGTAACAATCAATACATCCCCATGTTTGCTGGCATAGCACAGGCATGAGGAGCCCATATTGAACAGGAGGCATTCTCAATCACCAATTCAATGAAATCATTGCTGCAATCCCTGATGAAAGCATAACTTCTTTATAACTATGGCCACAAGCCACCTGAGCTAAAAATGGTGGGAGTGGAATTATTCCATAAATTTGTTCTTAGTGTAATAGTAAAAGGAGTTATTTGCACTCAGATACCTTGATTCTCTTAACCAATTATTCTGGATATGGAAGAAACTGCATTACTTATTTGACAATACATCCTTAAGTGTAAAGCCCCAGATTTTCAAGGTGTTTTCTCTGAATTGGCACTTGAATGTTCAGTGTAATAGTACACTACAGTGTAATGGGGTACATGATAAGACCAGTGATATTCTTGTGGATGTTTCTGCTGCCACCCTTCTTTTACTGTAAAATAATGTGCTTGATCAGACTCAATGATGTTTGAGTAACATGAATATTTGAGTTCCAAGGATTTCTATAAGCTCATGGATTATACTGTTACTACAAGCATTATGAGCAGAAAAGGTAAATCTATCCAAATACTATCCAGAGGACATGTCTATTTCTATGAGTACAAATTCTACCCCTTCATGATGGAAGGCTTTCAGTGCAATCATCTTGCCACCAAGTGGCTGAATACTCCCACTGAGATGTGATATGTATTGGATACCCCATCTTGGTTTCCAAAGTTTACCACATCTGTATTTCTCGTTCTGCTTGTACTTCTTACAATGTAACATCAAAATTTCCATAAATTTCTGGCATCTATTTTCTCTTCCTTTGTACCTGCATAGATCTGTGTGAATGCCTTGTCAAATATAATACAGCAGAAATGAATTCCTGTGAATTCCAAAAGTAGCTATTAAAAATGTGCAATTACATCTTGTTCTCTTAGGTTATTGCTCTTGACATTTAGCTGACATACTGCACAGAAACCCATACTAATACTTATAGAAAGACCATATGGAGAGGCCATATGAGGGTTCTCATGGCCCTTAGACCAGCTAAGGTCCCTGTTCATAGTCAGCATCAACTTCCAGACATATAAATCAATATTCACCAAGATGATTTCAGCTTCCAGAGAGTGATTCACCCTCAGCCATAGAGTACTCCAGCTCAGCCCACACACATCTTGGAGCATAATCATGCTGTTCCCACTATATCCTATTTAAATTCTTGATCTACAGAATCCATGAACATATTAATTGGTTGTTTTACCTCACTAAGTTTGGAGGTGTTTATTACACAGCCATAATATCTAGAACAAGTTGTACTCAGTAATAGCAGCAGAGAGATTAACCTTGGTGAGGGAATTGTTACCTTGTTAATTCCTTGCAATGGTCTTCATTCTTGCACAACCTTGGCCATTTTATTATTGAACTACCAAGTAAGAATTTGGGTGGCTGAGATAAGATGAATGACATCTAGAGAACATATAATCTTGTTAATAATTGTTGAGAAACTTCTTTTCAGTGAACACCCTTTGGTGACTGTGGCAGTTTGATGTCATTTATGAATTCCAAAGAGACATGTTTGTAAACTGGCCTATTCCTCTGGGCATGATACCCTTTGATTGATTTAAATTCAAAGGCTTTATGTTTATTTAATGAATCAAGATTAGAGCTTTGATTCAACCACATCATTAGGGCATGGAGGGTTGAGTCCCCACCCTCTTGGTGGGCTATATAAATAGACAAGGAGAACACAATATATGATACACATGTGAAGAGACATGGAAGAGGAGAAGACTTCAATCCTGCACCCACAGGAAGAGAGATGAGCCAATCACCTGATAATTTACAACTGACCTTGTGAAGAGACCAGAGCAGCTGACCCCAGAAAGAAATGAGTCCTCCAGCCTACAGCTGAGATCAGAAGAAGCTGGACCCATAAAGCCTTAGGAGGAAAGAGGAAGGCTGAACCTTTGCAGATATTAGTGCTATCTTGCTTAAACACATGGCAATAGACATTTGGTGAGAATGAACCTCTTATCGTACTTTGAGTTGGACTCATTAGGGCCTTGTAACAGTAAGCTTCTACCCCAAATAAATACCTTTACAAAAGCCAACAGATTTCTGGCACTTTACATAAGCACACCTTTGGCCAACTAATACAGTGACCATTTGTAAGGTTCAGATATTTATACATTTAGTCCAGTAAGTCCATCCACACACCTTATTACCACATGCCCTTATCACTTAACCTTCCACCCTTTCCTTTCCAAATCTCATATTCCATGAATTGAAATATATCCATCTCTTACTCTAAACAATGTAGATAGCTACAATTCACTTGTTGAGGTTTGCTCAGTGAGAGAATATTCCTTAACTCCTATTTCTTTAGGAATATTTATGTTTGAAGCGTTAATGCTACAGCATTCCACTTTCAGTTGGCACCATATTTTCATGTAGAACTAAATATAAATAAACATGATTTTATGTTTCCTCTTCAGTCAAGTCCCCATTAGGCCAGATGTTGACTGTGGGAAAAAAGTCCAAGATTCTCATGCAATATTCTTGTGCCTATCAGATTTATTCAAACCCAGCCTCTATGATACAATTTTAAGTAGACTGTGCACTGATGCTAAATAACCCCCAAACTTGGTGGAAAAAATACCCTGAGATCATGATGATCAGTTCATACAAAACAAATATTTGATGCCCTTGGCTCTATGATCATTAAACTTAAAGCTTTGCTATAAAATCTTAGGTGTGCACGTGACGATTCTCTTAATGGGAATTTACAGAGGTTCCATATACATTTCTTATTTAGAGCTTCTGGATTGTAAAGCCCAAATTTCAAAGTGGTTTTCACTGCAGCCTAAACATGTAGAATTTTATTTTGCATTGAAATCCATACGAAACCAGCAGCATTGTATGGTAGTCATATACTAGAGCACCAACTCAAATAGTGTATATGTTGCCTCTAAAGTTCTAAAGGCCCATCAAGCATTGAACTTACTTTTCAGAGGTAGATACAGCAACTTTAACTTGGGAGGAAGCATACTGACATACTGTATAACACCGGATCACTATATACTGATAGAAATTTTTTCTGTCGTATTACCCCACCTGGAACAGGAGCTTCTTTTGAAGTTGTCATCTAATTGACAAATATTCAATGTCACTGTGCAAGATCTATCCACCTTCTTTTAAAATTAAATCAGTGAATTTAGAATGTTTTATAGAAATTAATACCCTTGTATATTTGAAGTTATGATGGTGGTTGTAATCTCTGCATTTCCCCTGGAGAGGCAGAATTGTTTTTGGCAACACTATGCTGATAGGAAAATAATTTTCCATGGACTTATGCTTGAGTATTTTATGGATTAAGAAGCCAGTGTGAACAGTACACCAGTCATCAAGGATGTTTATTTTAATTAAAACTTTGGAAATGAGTCAACATAGGGTGGAACTATACAACCGTTGGATCCACTATAAATAGAATTGAGCCACCATGTCTCTAGCAGTTAGTTTCTACCACTTGCTTCTGACACTCAGAAACCCATCATTCTTACTGAAATAAAGGAGTCCAATTTTGAAACTGTCACATAATCAATTGTTCTTCATATGGGATCTTTCTTAATTTCATCCCTTAAACTTCTTAATTCAATAGCTGCTACCATTAACAAGATCTAAATGATCAGAGTTTATGAACTAAATTTTATTGATTACCATGGAAGCTAAAGGAAATTGAAAATGTGTCCTATACTGCCACCAGACAATGAATGCTAAAATGTATAGCAGCCACAAAATCAAATGTCCAACATTGTGTAGAGATGTTGAAATAAGAAAAAAAATAGGTTTTAATCTATATTAAAGATAAGAGAAGAGGGAAAATTAGAAATAAGCAAAGCATTTAGGTAGGACAAATAGAAAGCTAAAACAAGACAATAAAACAAATCCAAATATAAGTAATCACAATCAATATATATCTTTTTCATTAAAAGACAATGACAGATTAGGGACCAAGATGGCATTGGTTTAATGGGCACTCACCATCTCTTTCACAAAAGACAGCTGATTCAGGACAGGATCCTGCCCAAGTGAGCTGTTCTGCGAGCCCACGGAGTGAAGGCCTTTGGGACATCAATCTGGAGGGAGCTGGACAGGGAGTTAGATTGCTCAAAATAAAACCGTGAATTTTTAGCCCTGAGTTGGAAATCACAGATGTGGATGACTAAGCCCCACCCTCACGGCAAAGGGCTAGGGTGAACCCCAATTCCTGCTGGCAACCCAGCAAGAGGGATCATTCTCCAAAAGTGGGAGGGTTCTGGCAAAGGAGAGGGGTTTCAGTTCTGTGGGTTTGGTTGCCTGGACACCCTTAGAGCCTTGGGGAGCACACCAGCTGGCTTGAAGCAGCACCAGACTGAAGGAAGAGGTGAATCTGCTGAGGAAGCCTGATTTATCTAACCACCCTGGGATACAGAGGCTTGGCTTGAGAGAGGGTGGACTCAGTCAATTTTATAGTTCCACACTGAAGAATATCAGAATTTCAACTCACCTAAGGGAGTCAGGCAGTGGGAAGTGCTTAATAAGTTTCCAAAAGCCTGTTTAGAGTCCCCTGGTAGGAGGGACCATCTAGAAGAAGAGAGGCTTGTAAACCATTTCAGTGAGGTGAACTCAGTCATCAGTGTCCCATTTGAATTTCAAAGGGGAACTAAACTTGCCCAGGAGATGGGAGGGGGATCTGCTCATACAGCCTGCTGAATCTGCTGTGAGAGGAGAGTAAAATCTTCCCAGGGGAAGTGACTAAATAGCTTTCTGAAGAGCTAACTGACCCAATTAGTAAGTTAGCTCAGTGGAGGAATTTCTGCCTTGAATATATGAGGTCCCTAGTTAGATTTCCAGCTCCCCTAAGAGTAGTGATTCACTGGGATATCTAACATCCAGCTGATACCGTGGGACAGGGAAAACACAGATATTAATTTTGTACTAACTTCTTTTGCATTCCTTATTTCTCAAAAAAAAAAAAAGTTACTTAAAACAAAATTTTTTAATTTAGTTTACTCACTAAAATCCACCTCAAAACTTGCACAGGGAAGCCTGCAGGGTAACTTATTGATGAACACAGGTAGAATGAAAGGCTCCACAAGGGCCCAAGAAGGAACACTTTTCTTCCTTAGCTTTGCTTGACTGCTTGCTTTTGTGTTTGTTTGTTTGTCTGTTTTTTGCTTTTCTTTCCTCTTTCTTCCATGGCCCCTTTTTAAAATTTGATGTTGCCAGCTTGTTTCTTCTTTGCTGTGCCTCTTCTTCCTTGATTTCCCATTTTCTGTGTAAATTGATTTTGTCTACCAATGCTATCTTTTTTCCTTCCTTCATCTTTCTATCTTCTGCTTTCTATTGTGGTTTCTTACATTCCACCTTTTTTCATTAGTCTTCAACTTTACTGGTTTTGATTTCTATCTTGTCTATTGTCTTTTCTTTTTTAAATTAACTTTTTCCTTTCAGTCCTTTCTTTACTCTTTCTCTCTCTCTTCATCATTATGGCCTTTTAAATAATTCTGTATATTTTTCTCCATTTGGTTACCCATTCCATCGTAGGTACTCCAATTTTTTCCCCTATTAATCTACACTGCTTACATGAGATAAATATTCATTTTACTAAGTCTTATACAGCCCCTCTTCTAACTTTGATTATTATTACTACTATACTTTTTCTTTTCTTACCTCTTTCAATTTCTCTGGCCATAATCTTTTTCCTTCAAGAGAATTTAGAAAACAGCAAGGAAATAGAACAAGAAGAAAAAAGTTTCAAAGAGAAAACTTAACACACACACAAAACCATGAGCTAAATAAAACTATAGAGCACAGAGAGAAGCTAATCAACTGAATAAACCCATCAAGATAAAATGATGAAAAGAGGACAACAGAAAATTACAAATCATACTGGGTAACAGGAAAACATGGAGCAGTGCAAAGAACAAGCTGAAAACCAGAAAGAGATGCAGAACATTGAACAACTAATCAAAGCTGTCCAAAGAAATATCGTGGACCAACTTAATGAAGTGAAGGAAAAGATTAAGGATATTAAGAAGACACTGGGTGGCAGAAGATGGCATCAGTTTAGGTGGGCACTCACAATTTCCCTCACAGAAGGCAACTGATTGGGGACAGGATCCTGCCCAGGTGGTCTCTTCTGAGAGTTTGCAGAGGGAGAACCTTATGGACCTTGATCCAGAGGGAGGTGGACTGCTTAATATAAAATAAAAACATAGTAAAAAGCAAGGAAATACAAGAACAAAGTGCCAAAGAGAAAACTTACATATACAGAACCAACAGCTAAATAGAGCAGAGAGCGAAGCTAATCAACTGAATAAATCCATGAAGATAAAATGATGATGGAAGGCAACAAAAAATTGCAAACCATACTGAGAAACAGGAAGACATGAATCATTCCTATGATCCAAATAAAAACCAGGAAGAGATGCAGAAAATTGAACAACTAATCAAAGTTGTCCAAAGAAATGTCATGGACCAACTTAATGAAGTGAAGGAAAATATTAAGGATATTAAGAAGACACTGGGAGAAGCTACTGAAGAAATTGTAAACATGCATAAAATGATAACACATATGATGGTGATGAATCACACAATCCAAGAAATCCAAAAGATGCTGGTTTCACATAACAGCATATTTGAACAGGCAGAAGAAAGGATTAGTGATGTGGAAGACATTACATCTGAAATCAAAAAGATAGTAGAACAGATAGATAAAAAGATAGAAAATATCCAGCATTAAATTTGGGATTTAATTGAAAACACAAAACACGCAAACATACACATTATAGACATCCCAGAAGGCGAAGAGAAGGGAAAGGGAACAGAAGGAGTGTTGAAGGAAATAATGGCTGAAAACTTCCCAACCCTATTGAGAGACATGCATATACATGTACAGGAAGCACAGCGCACCACAAACAGTATATATCCCAACAGGCTTTCTCCAAGATGTATAATTATCAAAATGTCCAATGTTCAAGACAAAGAGAAAATACTCAAGGCAGCAAGAGAAAAGAGAACCATCACATACAAGGGAAGCACAATAAGATTAAGTATGGATTTCTCATCTGAAATCATGGAGGCAAGAAGTCAGTGGTATGACATGGTCAAAGTACTAAAAGAAAATTCTTCCAGCCATGAATTCTCTATCCAGCAAAGTTGGCATTCAAAAATGATGGAGAGTTCAAAATATTCACAGATAAACAGAAATTAAGAGAATATGCAAATAAGAAACCTGCATTTCAAGAAATACTAAAGGAAGTTCTACAGGTTGAAAGGAAAAAACAGGAGAGAGTTGGAGGAGAGTGTAAGAACAATTAAAAAGACTAAAAGATAAATAAAAAGAACATATGACATACATAAACCCAAAGAAAACATGGCTGATGTAAGCAATTCATTGAGAGTAATAACACTGAATGTTAATCAATTAAACTCACCAGTCAAGAGAAACAGATTGGCAGGATGGATAAGGATATATGACCCATGTATATGTTGTCTAAAAGAAACCCACCTTAGACACAGGGATTCAAGGAGACTGAAAGTGAATGGCTGGAAAACAATTTTACAAGCTAACAATAACCAAAAAAGGCAGGAGTAGCTATCCTAATTTCAGACAAAACCTTTCAATGCAAATCTATTGTAAGAGACAAAGATAGACACAATATATTAGTAAAAGGGGTAATCTTCCAAGAAGGGAAAACAATCATAAATATTTACACACCTAATCAGTGCCCCTGAAAATACATGAGGCAAACACTAGAAAAACTAAGTGGAGACATAAATGCCTCTACACTTGTAGTGGGGAACTTTAATACACCATTATCACCATTAGATAGAACATCAAGACAGAGAATCAATAAAGAAACAAAGACTCTGAATAATACATTAGAGGACCTGGACCTAATAGAAATATACAAAACGCTACACCCAATACAGCAGGATATACATTCTTCTTGAGTGCACATTTATCATACTCCAAGATAGACCACATGCTAGGCCACAGAACAAATCTTAATGAATTCAGAAAGATTGAAATTATGCAAAGTAATTTCACTGACAACAATGGAATGAAATTGGAAATCACTAAAGGCCAGAGAACCAGATTAGGTACAACGATATGGAAGATAAACAACACACTCTTAGACAAACACTGGGTTGAGGAGGAAATCTCAAAAGAAACCAGTACTACCTCGAATCAAATGAAAATGACAACACAATATATCAAACTTATGGGATGCAGCCAAAGCTATACTGAGATGGAAATTCATAGCCATAAATGAATATATTAAAAAAGAAGAAAGAGCTAAAATTGAAGACCTAACTGCACACTTGGAGGAATTGAAAAAACAACAACAAACTAACCCCAAAGAAAGTAGAAAGAAAGAAATAAAGATTAGAGCAGAACTAAATGAAATAGAAATAAGAAATCACTAGGAAAAAATAAACAAAACCAAAAGCTGGTACTTTGAGAGCAATAAAATTGACAAACCCTAAGCCTGACTAACAAAGAAAAAGAGAGAGCAGATGCAAATACACAAAATAAGGAATGAAGAAGGGGATATCACTACTGACCCCACTGAAATAAAGAGTATCATAAGAGGATAGTTTGAAAAATTATACCGAAACAAGAATGATAATTTAGAGCAAATGGATAAATTCCTAGAAACTCACAAACAGCCTACATAGACAAAAGAAGAAATTGATGAACTCAACAGTCCAATTACAAGTAAAGAGATAGACTCAGTCACTAAGAACCTCCCAACTAGAAAGAGCCCAGGACCAGATGGCTTCAAAGGGGAATTCTACTAAACATTCTAGAAAGAGGTAACACAAATCCTGCTTAGGCTTTTCCAAAAAATAGAAGTAGAAGGAACATTGCCTAACTCTTGCTATGATGTCAACATTACCCTAATACCAAAGCCAAACAATGATACCACAGGAAAGGAAATTTGCAGAACAATCTCTCTAATGAACCTAGATACTAAAATCCTCAACAAAATACTTGCTAATTGCATTCAACAACATATCAAAAAATTATACATGATGACCAAGTGGGATTCATCCTGGGTATGCAAGGTTGGGTCAACATAAGAAAATCAATCAATGTAATACACCACATAAGCAGATTGAAAGAAAAAAAAATTGCATGATAATTTCTATAGATGCAGAAAAAGCATTCAACAAAATACAGCACACATTCCTGATAAAAACACTGAAAATGATAGGAATAGAAGGAAACTTTCTGAACATGATAAAGGGTATATATGAAAAATGCAAAGCTAACATCATCTTCAATTGTGAAATCTTAAATGCCTTATTGGGAACAAGAGAAGGATGCCCATTATCACCACTCCTACTTAACATTGTCTTAGAAGTTCTTGCTCAATCACTGAGGCAAGAAAAAGACATAAAAGGCATTGAAATTGGAAAAGAAGAAGTAAAAATTTCATTATTTGCAGATGACATGATCCTATACGTAGAAAGCATTGAGAAAACTACAAAAAGTTTCTAAAACCTATAAAGGAGTTCAGTAACATCGCAGGCTATAAGATCAATGCTCAAAAATCAGTAGCATTTCTGTACACCAATAATGAACAATCTGAGGAGGAAATCAAGAAAAAAATACCGTTTACAATAGTAACTAAAAGAAACAAATACCTGGCAATAAATTTAACTAAAGATGTAAAGGACTTATGTATAGAAAACTACACAACACTGTTAAAGGAAATCAAAGAAGA
>JAQZBX010066634.1:0-16080 GCA_029593785.1 Cabassous unicinctus
TGTGAACACACTAGAGCCATCTTAAAGTAAAAACAAAAACAGAAGGCTTCGAGCCAAAAACTTTGCCACTATAAACCACAGTTTTAAGATAAAGTTGCCAGCGGTGCTGGTATCTTCCAAGCCCACTAGTGATCCGTTAGTGAGACAAAAGCATTCACAATAAAGAAGACAACTTTTTCTACTTAAATTTTATGACTTTTAATAGAGTGGACTAGTTATCCCTTTCCTCTCATCGCCCCCATATGGAATGTCAAAGTTAATGCCGAATTGTGCAATTCTTTCTGCAATCTGCTGTAGGATTTCTAGAGAAAAGGCAGCACCCATCTAGAACATTAAAGGACGATCGTCTCTTCTACGGGAGTGAAAAGTGGTAAACTCCACAGCCTCGTGTACTCATTCACTTTACACGTTCTCAAGACTTATTTGCGGCTGCTGAAGTGAATCTGCTGTCGGTGGAAACTCAAAATTTTAAGTCGCTGGTTAGGAAAACATTCTATGAAACACGAAACACGGGGCCGGTAATAACCTGCATGCTTTTTCAGCACGCTAATTTTAGGCAACCATTGTATGCAAAACTGATCTTTTATCTCCGCTCCGCAGAGCCCAAACACAATATCAGGGGTGTCCAGTACCTCTTCCCGAGGGGCCCAGACACGGAGCGCCGACCTGCACACGTGCGCTGAAAGGCGGGAGGTCATTCCGCCCTCGGCCCTTCTGGTTTGTTTTTCAACAATACACAGGAAAAAGCCACACACCCCGGGTTATTTACCCGGTCTGCAGCGCCAGCTCCTAAACGCGGGGATCTGCAGGTGAGGGAGAAAGGAAGCGCCCAAATCGCCGGGGGAGAAAACAAACCATAAGAAGGAGGAGTGCTTCGGAGACGAGAGTGGGTCAGAGGCCGCAGATTCCCGCCGGGGCCGAGCACAAAGGCCCGAGGCCCGGGCCGCACTCACCGAAGTCCAGGAACTGCTTCATGGAGAGCGGGGACGGCGAGAAGCGCGCGTAGAAGTCCACTTGGCCCGGAACGCTGCGTTCGGCCGCCGGCCCGGAGCCCGAGCTCGAGTCCGAGTCCGAGGAGAGGCAGCGGCTGGCGCTGGGGTGGGGGGTGCGCAGCCGGGGACCCGGGCCGGCCGAGACGGCCCCCCGCAGCAGCCGCGCCAGCCTCATGTCGAGCCGTGCCATAGGAGCCGGAGCCCCCGGGCGCCAGCTCGCCTCTCCGCTGCTCTGCCCCGCAGTACGTGAGGGACGTGGCGGGCGGCGGGGCGGAGACCGGCTGTCACCGCCGCGGCCACCGCCCCCCTCGCCGGAGCCCGGCCCCCTACTCTCCAGGGAGGAACGGAGGTGGGGAGAGAGACGCGGAGGGCGCGCGAGGGGCCCGCCCCTGCGCCAAAGGCCGGCCCCTACCCCGGGGGCGGGACCCAACAGCGAGGGAGGCGGGGAGGACGCGCGCGGAGACCGCTCCCTGGGCGAAAGCTCTGCCCTTTGTCGGGGTTTGGGGCGCAGCCAGCGTGGGAGGCGGGAAGGGCGCGCGCGGTGGGGTCTTGCTTGTAGCACCCGGATCCCCAGCCGGGGCTGAGCAGGTGAGAAAAGGTGAGGCTCATGGGGAGCGCCTCGTTAACGCCTGGACCGGGGAAGCCTGCCGGTGGCCGTGGCGCCCCCTGTCCACGCCCTTTTGGGACAAACCCCACCTTCCTGCTTCCGTGTCGCTGCTACCAGCGTCTTCCAGATGCTCCCCTCTATGATGCAAACCTCACATTTTACCGGTGAAGAAACAGACCCAGAGAGCTTAAGGAACCGACCCTTGCCAAACAGTAGTATGTAAGAATATTGAACACGGAGGGGGGAGGGGAACTAAATGATATCAAAGACGCTGCAGTCCCAGGAGAAGGTAATTGGCAGCCCAAATTGAAGCTTTATCTCAGGCATTCTTGGCATGGTTAGCAATGTATTTAAAGGATCCCTACACTCCCTGCTCTTTTACTGTCTTTTATTAGAGTCACAGTTTGCTCCACCCTTTCCAGGTGTTAGTAAATAGTAAACATAAGATTAGACAATTTCTAATCGTGGTTTAATCCCGTGGGCAGAGCTGCAAAGACAGTAGTCTATAGTGAAATTCACCTCTGTCCCTTTTCTCCACTACTGCACCCTCCATATGCCCACTAGTGCTTTGGTATGTCTTAAATACAACAAAATTACTGTATCATGAATGTGAGGTTTATCAATTAAATAAAATATTATATATATAATCTTCAACAATTCATTTCCCCATAGTGGTCATGTATGTCTTGGGTTGTATAAAAATAGGTTATGGAGAAGGAATGAGTTGGGAGTCTCTTTTTAGACTGTATTAGTCAGACATATTGTTTTTAGCTTGAAGGAGAACATTATCCATCTGGAAACTGAAGTGTAGGTAGTTGGGAGATGCTGGTGGAAGCAGCACTTGAATATATCCTCCCAAAGGGGCACCTCTAACAATTTTTTTCAGGTATCTGTTAACGCAGTGGTTAAGACTATGGTAAAAATACCTTATAGGAAGTAGTGTTAATACAAGAGAGATGCTATATGTAGAGAAAGTAATCAAAGGATGGTATCTTCTTTATGTATTTGCTACCCCACAAACCATACTCTGCACCTTCCCACTCTGGCCTGTCTTTATCCATTCAGTGAACATTTATTGAACACCTGCTCTAAGTACCAGGTAATGTTCTAGATGTCTGGGGGAAAAGCCACAAAAATACACACAGGATACCTGGCCTGCCCTTTCAAAGCATATACAGTAGGGTCCAACATGTAGAAGAATTTTATATCATACCTTCAAATATCAGAGTGCCTGCTCCGGGAAAGGATTAGGTTTGTTCAGGGTGGCCTAGACTTGTGGGTGGAAACAGTAGGGAGAAGGATATGACTCAGCATAAGGAAAAACTTTCTAATGGTTAGAGCCAGTTGATGGTGAAATGGGTAGCCTTAGAGGCAGAGGGTGTTCTTTGCAGTGAACATTAGAGTCTAGACAACAACTTTATAAGGATTATGGGAAGCAGTGCCGTGTAATGAAAAGAGCCTGGATTCTGGTTTCAAATCCTGACTCTGCTGTGTACTGGCTGTGTGGCCTTGGGTGAGTTCCTTAACTTCTCTGGGCCTCAGTCTCCTTACCTAAAAAAGGAGGATAATATCTGTCTCTATGGGTTATACTGACATAGTTATCGTACTAGTATACCATATTGTACCTAAGATATGTTCATACAATGCCCAAGACATAGACACTCAATAAATGGCATATGTTTTTCTCATTATTGCTGCTTCTGATCATTTCATTATTAAGAATGTATCATAACCTCTCTCACACATGTTTTGCCTGAAGCAGACTCTACTCAAGGTTTGAAAGACAGCAATTTAAAATTGAATATTAGATATCCTTAAAATAGTCCCTCAACCATGTCCACAACTCTCCTTCAGCCCCACCATACATTGCCTTCCTTTTTTCTTCTTTCTTTCCTTCCAGATCACTCCCCAGCTCCAAATTATTCTCACTCTGTTATGCACAGCATTTTTCAGCTCCCTCAACTCCCATTTGGAACTCTGCTGCAGTCTACCTGAGCATGCCAAGGTGCCTTCCTGGACATTAACTTGGGAGGAAGCACAAAGGCCCACCAGAAGCCTTGAGATTTGTTTTAGCAAAGTTTATACTCCCAGAAAGCAATCAATTGATTTATAAAGTTGTTGTTGTTTTTTCCCTCCAAACAAAGCATATTTATAGAGCCTCCTCGCAATATACAGAGAATGAGTATTGAAGAACACATAAAAAATGGCAGCAACTTTTTCTTGGTCAAAGGCTTAGGGTCCAGAAGCTGGAGAGAATCTTAGAGAACTTTACTAAAGGTCCAAAGTACTTAACTATGTAGATAAAAAGTATGAAAACATCCTAAGGCCTTATAAAAATCTTTATATAGCTGACTTGAGCCAGACCCTCTAATTTACTGAGAATCCATACCCATGTTGGGCTGATCTGGCTAAAAAACATAGAAATAGCCATGGAATCCCAGCTAAGTACAGCAAGGAGCCTAGCTAGCTGTGCTGGTTTCTGCCTATTTGTACTTCCAGATACCTGCTTTTCTCTGCCCTGCTTTGTGCCCCAGGAGCCTGCACTATGTCTCCCTTCATGGAGTTCAGAAGACAAGAGAAGAGTTGTGTTATGTATCCCCTTGCCCTCTTCCTGCCAGGCCATAATTTGTGTACCTCCAAGCATGGGCAGCTGTGGCACTTGCCATGTCCCAATACTAGTTCCTTCCCTTTAGCCCTTGAACCTGTCAACAGAGAAATAAACTAAGCTACAGGGCAACAAAGGTGTTTATTTGGGGTCTTAGAATTGCAATTCCGGGAGCACTGATTCAGGTAGCAACCTGTTTGCTAAAAGCTGCTGAAAGCAATATACCAGAAATGGGTTGGCTTTTACAGTGGGGCTTTATTAGGTTGCAAGCAACCTTACAGCTCTGAGGCCATGAAAGTGTCCAAATCAAGGCATCACCAGGCAATGCTTTCTCCCCAAAGACTGGCAAATGGAGGCATCTGCTGGTCTCTCCCTTCTCTTCTGGCTTTTGTTGCTTCAGCTTCTGGCTCGCTATCTCCTGGGTTCTGTTGATTTCAGCCCCTTGCTCTTGAGGCTTTCTCTCTCTGATCCTGTGGCATTTTCTGTCTCTCTCTGTATTCATCCCGTTTATAAAGGACTCCAGTAAGAGAATTAAGACCCACCCTGGGTCATACCCTTCTGAAGTAACCTGATCAAAAGAAGTTCCTACCTACAAAAGATTTACACCCACAGGATTGGATTAGTCCTGAGAACATGATTTTCTGGGGTCCATAAAAGCCTCAAACTACCACACAACCCAAATCATGTTCTGTCTTGTCTTGGCACTTCCAGGCTAGGATTTTTAAAGAAAAAGTTTAGATAAGTTGTTTGTGGTTACTGGATATTTGGGGTACTCCAATTAGCCTTCAGTTTAGATAGTATACTGAGTTCTTTATCTTGTGGTTTGTTTATGGTGTCTGGATGTCCTTAGAGTTTTGAGGAACATGGTTGCTTGAGGCTTTGCATACTTTGGCAGTTTGTGATATCTGGCTAAGGCCTGCCTAAGAGTAACCCCCAGAATGAACTCCCGACTCCATTTTAAATCTCTTAGCCATATTAACTCTATTTTATTTCTTTTTACATTCCCCCTTTTGATCAAGATCTTTCTCCAAAAGCATCACTGATCAACATTTGGTATTAATCACTCAGCACCAGGGAGGCTTATCCCTGGGAGTCATGTCCCATGTAGGGGGGGAAGTAGTGAGTTTATTTGCAGAGTTTGGTTTAGAGAAGGGCCACATTTGAGCAACAAGGAGGTTTTTAGGGAATGACTCAGGCATGAATTATAATTGGGCTTAGTTTCATCATTACAGAAATAAGTTTCATAAGTGCAAGCTCAAGATCAAGGGCTTGGCATATTAGCATGACTTGAGAGGTAGTTGCAGCTGTTATTCTGGAGATGAGAAAATGAATTAGAGATATTATAATGGCTATTATAAAAAGTATTTGAAATATGCTACGAATCCAGTTCCCCCAAGATTTAAGATTTAGCTAACTAGATGTGCCTATGGGTGTGGCCAATATCTGGCCCTTCCATGGAATCTAAATTAGTGCAGACCCAGCAATTTGAAGAAGCCCCCATAATACACCTGTTTTTCTGTCTCCCTGCCCCCAGAGCCTCCAGTGGCCACTGGCTCCACATCAATTTTATAATTTCTTCCATTGCTAGAATCACAATTAGTCTATAGTAGAATACCATTAAGGGGAAGTGGATGTGGCTCAATTGATAGGGCTCCCATTTACCATATGGAAGGGTTCGCTTCCCAGGGCCTCCTGGTGAAGGCAAGCCAGCCCGCGCAGACACAGAAAAACACACAGCAAATGGACACAGAGAGCACAAGCATCGGGGGGGATAAATAAATAAATAAATAAAATCTTTAAAAAGAATACCATTAAGTCCACTCTAGTCCATAGTTCATTCCCCAATCCTGAGGATTCTGGGATGGTGATGTCCACTCCACCTCTAATTGAGAGGGGGCTTCGATCCCATACAGCCGATAGATGGAAATCTCTTGCTTGCAATTGTAGGCTCTCTCATTTCCTTGGTATGGTGGTTGTCAATCCTCACCTCCTTGTTAGTTGTCCTGGGTGAGTTCAATGAACTGTAGGTTTTGCAACTCCGCTGAGGCTCAGGGCCCAGCTGGCACATGGACAGCCCAAAGATTCCAGTCTCTTGGACATGCCCCTACAAACTCCAGCACCAAGTATAGGTTTAAATAGAAAGGACAAATGAGCCATGCGTAGGGAAGCCATAACTGAGTCCAACGCTGTCACTCTCAGGAGCACAAATTCCAAAGTAGGGCCCACTGGCAAGGCACCAAACTTTGGAGATATCTGCCCTGACCATAGGACCTGGGTGTCTCCAGAACCCTCAGGAGCCCCCACTATTTGGGGTAGTATCCACTTTGGCAGTCTATGAGATCCTGCTGAGATGTGCATAAGCGTTATCTCTGGGATGACCTCCCGACTCACTTTGAAGTCTCTTAGCCATATAAACTCATTTGTATTTACCTTTTCCCCCTTTCATTCGAGGTCTTTTTCCAGTTGCATTGCTAGCTGGTGCTTGGTAGTAATCCCTCAGTGCCAGGGAGACTCAACCCTGGGAGTCATGTCTCATGCTGGGGGGAAGGTAATGCATTTATATGCTGAGTTTGGCTTAGAGAGAGGCCACATTTGAGTAACAAGGAGGCTCTCAGGAGCCAACTCTTAGGCACACTACAACACTAGGCTAAGTTTCAATTTCAGGAGCAAAGGCTCATAAGCATAGTCATCAATATCAAGGGCCCATCAATGAATCATCCTCCTTCACCAGTCATTGCCCCTGCACTTGGGGGACTGTTGCTGCTCCATTAGAGAATGTGGCAGAGCTCTCCAGGATGGGAATTCAATATTCTCTCGGGTATTGTGTGAGTCTCCACCTGCTGTGACAATGCCCTGTGAACATCTGAACATATTTATATACCTTATATGTATGCCCAGGTGAACTTCCTCCCTTGTATCCCCTATCACTGACACCCCACACCAATGATCCTTCCCTGCCCCAGTTGTAACCCTTCTGTGATCCAAAGCTTCTTTGAAAATGAAGCCAATAAAATAGCCAAAGACAATTAGTAGGAAAATGAAATAATAATGAGAGGTTTAAATATAAGAAATAAAATACATAAAAATTTTTAAAAACTGAAAATAAAATTAAAAGATTGGGCTATTAAAAAATAATGAGTTTTTTTTCTCGCGTGCGCTCGTCATGGTGACACCAGGCATGGCCTCGACATGCAGAACGTCTCCGGCGAGTTCGTGGACTTCTACGTGCCGCGGAAGTGCTCCGCCAGCAACCGCATTATCGGCGCCAAGGACCACACGTCTGTCCAGATGAACATGGCCGAGGTGGACAAGGTCACAGGCAGGTTCAATGGCCAGTTTAAAACCTATGCCATCTGTGGGGCCATTCGTAGGATGGGTGAATCAGATGACTCCATTCTCCAACTGGCCAAAGCTGATGGCATTGTCTCAAAGAACTTCTGACAAGAGCCATGGATGTGAAATATTTGTCATAAATAAAGAGTAAACCCCCCCCCAAAAAAAAAGAAAAATAGTAAAACAATTTTTTTGACATTTTGCCTTTTATCACTGTAATATCTGGTGTCCTATATGTACAGTGACATTTTCTTCCATTTATTTCCCAGTGTCTGACTTTTTTTCATTTTGTTTTCAGGAAGTTTTAGGTCACAATAAAGTCACATACAGAATACAGGGGACTCCCACATACCCAACATCCTCCCCCTTTTCCCCCTTCCCATATTAATACCTTTTTATATGAGGTTGGTACCTTTGTTACAACTGATATACAAATAGTGAAACATAGCTACTAGCCATGGGCAATGGTTTACATTATAGTTTACATTTTAGACCATACACTTTTATAAATTTTGATGATATTTAACATGGCCTGTGTCCATCATGGCAATATCATGTAGAACACTTCTGTTGCCCACTAAATACCCCCTGTTCCATCTATTCTATTCCTTCCTCCCCCTCTCCTCAGGGCCCATGGTGACCCCCTGGCTTCACTCCTTAGATGAAAAGATTCATAGTTACTTGCAACAACACTGAGATCTTGACACACTGGTTTGTCCTCCCCATTAGGAATCGCCCATGCTCTCAAGAGACTTACGCCCCTCTGTTTGTGAACATATTGGTCCTCCCCAAGATGGGAGTCGAACTCCTTCTCGCTCATTGTGTGAGTCTCCACCCACTGATACAACACATTATGACAAAATGATCACTCACACACTCCCTAGAAGTCTTTCAAGGTGAGCCCTGTCCCGAATGTCTACCCCATCCAACACCCTAAACCAGTAACTCTTCCTTGTCATATTGCCATTATGGCGTTCCCAACTTTGTACTTTCAACCACATTTCCACCAATCCCCAGTATTCACCTGGTCCCTCTCCCAACCCTCCCCCAGTTCCTTGGACCTTCCAACCCACCCTCTCCAATCTACCCACCTGTCAAACCTATACCACCTAACCCAATAATATGACTTACCCTCCTGTCATATCCCTTCAATGAGCAACTACACACTTTCACCTTATCATAGATTACGTCTTTATGGGCATTGGCTCACAATCTTTTTCTCCCTTTCTATTTCTTGTAAACCTATCTTCCAGACAATAGCTCTCTGAGTCTGCTCAATTTGCTTGATTCATATCAGTGAGGTCATGTACTATTTGTCCTTCAATGCCTGGCTTGCTTCACTCAACATAAGGTCCTCAAGATTCATCCATGTTATCCTGTGTGTTAGTACTGTATTCCTTCTTACAGCTGAGTAATATTCCTTTGTGTGTATGTACCACATTTTGTTTATCCATTCATCTGTTAATGGGCATTTGGGTTGATTCCAACTCTTGGCAATAGTGAATAATGCCGCTATGAACATTGGTGTGCATATATCTGTTCATGTCTTTGCTTTCAATTCTTCTGAGTATATACCCAGCAGTGGAATTGCTGGATCATATGGCAGTTCTATAGTTAGTTTTTTGAGGAACTGTCACGCTGTCCTCCACAATGGTTGGACCGTTCTACATTCCCACCAGCAGTGGATGAGGGTTCCCATCCCCCCACATCCTCTCCAACACTTATAGTCCTCTGTTGTTTTAATAGCCGCCAGTCTAATGGGTATAAGATGGTATCTCATTATAGTTTTGATTTGCATTTCCCTAATAGCTAGTGATGTTGAGCATCTTTTCATGTGCTTTTTAGCCATTTGTATTTCTTCCTTGGAGAAGTGTCTTTTCAAGTCACTTGTCCATTTTTAAAATGGGTTGTTTGTCTTTTTATTTTCAAGGTGTAGGATTTCTTTACATATGCTGGATATTAGGCTCCTATTAGATATATAGTTGCCAGATATTTTCTCCCATTGGGTAGGCTGCCTTTTTACTTTCTTGATAACCTCCTTTGAGGTACAAAAGTTTTTAATTTTGAGGAGATCCCATTCATCTATTTTTTCTTTCGCTACTCGTGCTTTGGATGTGAAGCTGATGAAACCGTTTCCTATTATAAGGTCCTGTAGATGCTTCCCTACAGTATCTTCCAAGGGCTTTCTCGTCTTGGCTCTTATATTTAGATCTTTGATCCATCTTGAGTTGGTTTTTGTATAAGGTGTGAGATGGTGTTCCTCTCTCATTCTTTTGGATATGGATATCCAGTTCTCCATGCACCATTTGTTGGAGAGGCCATTCTTTTCCAGTTGAGTAGGCTTGGTGGCCTTGTCAAATATCAGATGACAGTATATGTGAGGATCTATATCAGAAATCTCAATTTGGCTCCATTGGTCAGTATGTCTATCCTTGTGACAATACCATGCAGTTTTGACCACTGTAGTTTTGTAGTATGTTTTAAAGTCAGGTAGTGTGATTCCTCCAATTTCATTTTTCTTTTTCAATATGTCTTTGGCTATTCGGGACCTCTTACCCTTCCAAATAAATTTTGTAGTTAGTTTTTCCAATTCAGTAAAAAAAAAAAAGCTGTGTTGATTTTTATTGGGATTGCATTAAATCTGTAGATTAGTTTGGGTAGGATAGACATCTTAATGATGTTTAGTCTTCCTATCCATGAACAAGGAATATTCTTCCATTTATTTGTCTTCTTTGATTTCCTTTAACAGTGTTGTGTAGTTTTCTGTGTATAAGTCATTTACATCTTTAGTTAAATTTATTCCTAGATATTTGATTCTTTTAGTTACTATTGTAAATGGTATTCTTTTCTTGATTTCCTCCTCAGGTTGCTTGTTATTGGTGTACAGAAATGCTACTGATTTTTGAGCATTGATCTTATAGCCTGAGACTTTACTGAACTCATAAGTTCTAGAAGCTTTGTAGAAGTTTCTCAGGGCTTTCTACGTAAAGGATCTTGTCATCTGCAAATAGTGAAATTTTTACTTCTTCCTTTCCAATTTGGATGCCTTTTATATCTTTTTCTTGCCTCAGAGCAAGTACTTCTAAGACAATGTTAAATAGGAGTGGTGATAGTGGGCATCCTTGTCTTGTTCCTGATCTTAGAGGGAATGCTTTTAGGATTACACCATTGTATATGATGTTAACTGTGGGTTTTTCTAATATACCCTTTATCATGTTCAGAAAGTTTCCTTCTATTCCTATCTTTTGCAGTCTTTTTATCAGGAAAGGGTGCTGTATTTTGTCGAATGCTTTTTCTGCATCTATAGAGAGAATCATGTGATTTTTTTTTCTTTTGATCTGTTTATGTGGTATATTACATTGATTGATTTTCTTATGTTGAACCATCCTTGCATACCCAGGATGACACCCACGTGGTCATGGTGTATAATTCATTCGATGTGTGGTTGAATACGATTAGCAAGTATTTTGTTGAGGATTTTAGCATCTAGGTTCATTAGAGAGATTGGTCTTAATTTTCCTTTCTTATGGCATCTTTGTTTGGCTTTGGTATTAGGGTAATGTTGGCATCATAGAATGAGTTAGGCAATGGTCCTTTTAGTTCTATTTTTTGGAAGAGTTTAAGCAGGCTTGGTGTTAGTTCTTTCTGGAATGTTTGGTAGAATTCACCTGTGAAGCCATCTGGTCCTGGGCTCTTCTTAGTTGGGAGGTTTTTGATGACTGATTCTATCTCTTTATTGTAATTGGTCTGTTGGGTTCATCCATTTCTTATTTCATTAATGTAGGCTGCTTATGAGTTTCTAGGGATTTGTCCATTTCCTCTAAATTATCCTCCTTGTTGGCATATAATTTTTCAAAGTATCCTCTTATGATACTCTTTATTTCTGTGGTGTTGGTGGTGATATCCCCTTCTTCATTTCTTATTTTGTGTATTTGCATCTTCTCTCTTTTTTTCTTTGTTAGTCTAGCTAAGGGTTTGTCAATTTTATTGATCATCTCAAAGAACCAGTTTTTGGTTTTATTTTTTCTAGTGCTTATTTTCTATTTCATTTAATTCTGCTCTAATCTGTTATTTCCTTCTTTCCTACTTCCTTTGGGGTTAGTTTGTTGTTATTTTTATAATTCCTCCAGGTGTGCAGTGAGGTCTTCAATTTTAGCCCTTTCTTCTTTTTTGATATATGCATTTATGGCTATGAATTTCCCTCTCATTATAGCCTTTTGCTGCATCCCATAGGTTTTGATATGTTGTTTTGCCATTTTCATTTGTTTCAAGGCAGTTACTGATTTCTTTTGAGATTTCCTCCTTGACCAACTGTTTGTCTAAGAGTGTGTTGTTTAACTTCCATATCTTTGTGCCTAATCTGGTTCTCTGGCCCTTACTGATTTCCAGCTTCATTCCATTGTGGTCAGAGAAATTACTTTGTATAATATCGATCTTTCTGAATTCATTGAGAATTTTTCTGTGGCCTAGCATGTGCTCTATCTTGGAGTATGATCCATGTGCACTTGAGAAGAATGTATATCCCGCTGTATTTGGGTGTAGTGTTCTGTATATGTCTATTAGATCCAGATCCTCTAATGTATTATTCAAAGTCTTTGTTTCTTTGTTGATTCTCTGTCAAGATGTTCTGTCTAATGGTGATAATGGTGTATTAAAGTCCCCCATTATAATTGTAGAGGCATCTATTTCTCCACTTAGTTTTTCCAGTGTTTGCCTCATGTATTTTGAGGTGCTCCAGTTAGACGCATGTTTATGATTGTTCTTTCTTCTTGAATGGTTACCCCTTTTACTAATATATAATGTCCATCTTTGTCTCTTACAATAGTTTTGCATTTAAAGTCTATTTTGTCTGATATTAGTATAGCTACTCCCATCCTTTTTTGGTTATTGTTTGCTTGTAAGATTGTTTCCCAGCCATTCACTTTCAGCATTCTTGAATCCCTGGGTCTAAGGTGGGTTTCTTGTAGACAACATATAGATGGGTCATATTTCCTTATCCATTCTGCCAATCTGTGTCTCTTGACTGGTGAGTTTAATCCATTAACATTGTGTTATTACTCTCAAGGAATTACTTACATTAGCCATATTTTCTTTGGGTTTATGTGTGCATATGTTGTTTTTATTTCTCTTTTTGTCTTTTTAGTTGTTCTTACACTCTCCTCCAGCTCTCTCTCTCCTGTTTTTTCCTTTCAACCTGCAGAACTCCCTTTAGTATTTCTTGAAGGGCAGGTTTCTTATTGGCATACTCTTAATTTCTGTTTATCTGTGAATATTTTGAACTCTCCATCATTTTTGAATGCCAGCTTTGCTGGATAGAGAATTCTTGGCTGGAAGTTTTTTTCTTTTAGTACCTTAACTATGTCATACCACTGCTTTCTTGCCTCCATGGTTTCTGATGAGAAATCAACACTTAATCTTATTTAGCTTCCCTTGTATGTGATGGTTCTCTTTTCTCCTGCTGCTTTCAGTATTTTCTCTTTGTCTTGAGCACTGGACAGTTTGACAAGTATATGCCTTGGAGTAGGCCTGTTGGGCTTTATACTGTTTGGTGTGTGCTGTGCTTCCTGGACATGTACATCCATCTCCCTCAATAGGGTTGGGAAGTTTTCAGCCATTATTTCCTCCAACACTCCTTTTGTCCCCTTTCCCTTCTCATCTCCCTCTGGGATGCCTATAATGTGTATATTTGTGCATTTTGTTTTGTCATTCAAATCCCTAAGTCCCTGCTGGATTTTTTTCTATCTTCTTATCTATCTGTTCTACTATCTGTTTGATTTCAGATATACTGTCTTCCACATTGCAAATTCTTTCCTCTGCCTGTTCAAATCTGCTGTTATGTGCTTCTAGTGTCTTTTTGATTTCTTGGATTGTGCCATTCATCACTATCATATCCATTATCTTTTTTTTTTTTAATGTTTACAATTTCTTCAGTATGTTCTCCCAGTGTCTTCTTAATATCCTTAATCTCTTCCTGCACTTCATTAAGTTGGTCCATGATATTTGTTTGGACAGCTTTGATTAGTTGTTCATTGTTCTCCATCTGTTCCTGGTTTTCAGTTTACTCATTGGACTGGGCCATGTCTTCTGTTTCTTAGTATGGTTTGTAATTTTTTGTTGCTGTCTGGTCATCTTTTTATCTTGATGGGTTTATTCAGTTGATTAGCTTCTGTCTTTACTGTAGGGTTTATTTAATTGCTATTTTTGTGTGTGTGTTAAGTTTTCTCTTTGACACTTTGTTCTTCTTATTCTATTTCCTTGCTGTTGTCTATGTTCCCTTGAAGGAAAAAATTAGGGCCAGAGAAAGTGAAAGAGGTAAGAAAAGTAAAAGGATAATAGTTATAATATTAATAATCATTAGAAGAGGAACTGTATAAGACCTTGGAAAATGAGTATTTAACTCATGTAAGCAGTGTAGAGTAATAGGAATAAAAAAGTGGAGTACCAACAATGAAATGGGAAATGGAATAAAGATATAAAGAATGAATTAAAAGGCCAGAATGAAGAGGAGAGAGGGTTAGAGAAAAGAAAAGACAAAAAGAAAAAAAGTTAATTAAAGAAAGAAAGCAGGATAGACAAGATAGAAATAAAAACCAGAAAAATTGAGCACTAAAGAAAGAGAGGTGGAATGTAAGAACAATAACAAAAAGCAGAAGATAAAAATATGAAGGAAGGAAAAGAGATAGCATTGGTAGACAAAATCGGTATACACAGAAAAGGGGAAATCAAGGAAGAGGAAACACAGCAACTAAGAATCAAGCCAGCAACAACTTGAGGAATTTATCTCTTTGTCCAGCTCCCTTCAGATTGATGCCTTGAAGCCTCCTACTCTGTGGGTTCCCAAAACAGCTCACTCAGGCAGGATCTTGCCCCCACTCAGCTGTTTTTTGCAAGAGAGATCTATGTTCCTTTGAAAGAAAAAAAATTAGGACCAGAGAAAAGGAAAGAGATAGGAAGACAAAAAGAAAAATAGTAATGATAATAGTAAAAGGTAGGAGAGCAACTGTACAAGACTTAGGAAATTGAAAAATTAACATGAGTACGAAGCACATAGGAATAAGGTTAGGAAAGTAGAATAGAAACAATAAAACAAGAAACAGAATAGAGAAAAAATATATATGGAATGGATTAAAAGACTGGAATGGGGAGAAGAGGGGAAAAGAAAAGAGAAAAGAGAGAAAGTAAAAAGTAAAAAGGAGAAAGTAAACTGTTTAGAGAAAAAAGGAGAGAAGGAGAAATACAAACAAGAAAAATTGGAGACCAAATAAAAGAGGTGGAATGAAAGAATAACAACGGAAAGCAAAAGATAAAAGATGAAGGAGTGAAAAGAAATAGCATAGGCAGAAAAGATCAGTAACCAAAGGGAAAAAAAGAAAAATGAACAAGCAGAGAAACAAAGGAAGGGGATACAAAACAAGCAAGAAAGAAGACAGCAGCAACTCATTTAAAAAACAAACAGAAAAAACACAGAAAAACAGCCTTCTCTCTTAGACCCCTGTATTAGTCAGCCAAAGGGGTGCTAATGTGAAATACCAAAAATGGGTTTGTCTTTATAAAGGGTATTTATTTGGGGTAGAAGTCCACAGATAACAGGCCATAAAGCATTAAGTTTCTTCTCTCATCACAGTCCATTGCCACGTGTTAGAGCAAGACAGCTGCCGGAGTCTGCCAGGGTTCAGGCTTCTTGGGTTCCTCTCTTCCCGGGGCTGTGTTTCTCTCTGGGCTTAGCTCCTGTTTCCTCCACAAGGTCAGCTGTAGACCATCAGGCGAACGGCTCGCTTCTCTTCTCCTGGGGCCTTCTTTCCAACATCAAAACTCCTTCTCAAAAACTGCCTCAACTCTGTTCTTTGCCTTGCCTTTTATATTCGATTCCCCACCCACCAAGCATAACTTAATCATGCACAGATTAACAGATCAGTTTACAAGCATGATCCAATTATATTTTTGGAATTCATAATTACATCAAACTCCTCAATGGTTACATTCCACCCTCTGAATTCCAAAAATACATTACAATTCTCAAAAAAACTTAAATCAGTAACAATTCAAGTACAAAATCGTATCATAGGCATTTTAAAGAAATACAGTTTGTCTTCAGGCAAAATTCCGTCTGCTGTAGACCTCTGAAACTTACAAAACCACTTAACTGCTTCCAATACACAAAAGGAAAGACAAACAATAAACATTTTCATGTTCATAAGGAGAAATTGGGATGTTAAACATGAGTCATGGATCTTCTACAGTTCTGTAAACCTGCAGGGCATCCTCCATTCGATTTCAAAGTCTGAGAGTCATTCTTAAGAAGATGGTTTCTTCTCCTTGGGGCCACATGGGAACCCACCCTTTCCACAGGCTTGCCCAATGGCCATTTTCTTGGTTCCAACCTCATCAAGCATCTGGGTGTCGACCAAGCTCCAGACCTCACCACCAAAGAGTGTTGGGGTGATTGCCACACCTTATCCAATCTTTGGGTTAGAGTCTTAGCCTCCCTAGTACAGTGAGGTGAAGACAACATTCCCCCTATCCTTTGGCATTCAGGTTCAACC
>JAQZBX010066635.1:0-16079 GCA_029593785.1 Cabassous unicinctus
ATCATTTTTAGATTCATTATGGGGTCCTTTTCGAGATGCCCTAAGCCCAGCCACCTTCTGTGGGTCTGCAGGGCCCATGGGAAAGTTCACTCACCCACGTCCTATCACACAAAGCAGCGGCAGCCCGCTCCCAGGCTGCTGCCACCAGCTGCTCCAGCCCGCACGCACTTTTATTCTCCAGGTGTGGTGGGTTCCAGCGTGAGGCTGCCCCACTCCAGAGGACCCGGACTAACTCTCCAAGCATTCATCTTGCAGGCCCCTTTGGCTTGAGGATGGGGGAAAGTTCCCCTTGACCTCTTTGCACAATGTCCTGATGATTTTTAGGAAACCCTTTCCAATTTTCTGGAAATACCTTAGCTCCTTGTACACACCCACCTGTTGTTGATGCTCTGAAAGTCCCAGGGCTGTTTTTGTTGTTGTTGTTGTTGTTTGGCTCATTCTTTAGCGAGCTCTGCATAATGATCTGGAGCTTTTCTTTCGAGTGTGTGGGCACCTAGCATCCTATGTTCTCAGCGTATGACCTCAGCTCAAGTAGAGACAAAATGTTACATGTCTCTAACCTTGACACCTCCAGTTGCACCTATAACCCAAGTGTCCCAACCATCATCAGCTTCTGAGGTCATGCTGCCCTTTAATATCCGAATCACAATAGCCCAGGTCCCCAGCCCCTTGACCACACATGCAATTCTACCAGGTTCTCTTCTGCAAATTTTCTAGGGCTCTGTAAGACATGCTCACCCAAGCTAGAAATCTGCTCTCATTCTCACTTCCACCCCAATCAGCCATGAGGGTCTGCATCTCCACCTCACCCTCTTCACTCCAAGGACCCCTCCTCAGTCTAGAGCCTGTTCAGGTAGTGGCCGCCCCTCCCCTTCAGTATGGTTTCATCCCAAGCACAAGACCACAGCAAGCTTAGCCAGACTGAACATTTCAGGAGACTTTACCGAAAGGTAAACACAAAGGGCGATGTGGAGAGGCATCACAGAAGCTCTTATTAGGGTTGCCAGAATAGGCAAATGAAAATACAGGATGCTCAGTTAAATCTGAATTTCAGATAAGTAACAAATCATTTTTTTTTTTAGAAGTATGTCTCCTGGCCCAGGTGATATGCGGAACCATGCGATATTCGGGACATATTTAATCCTAAAATATTTGTTGATTATCTGAAATTTAAATTTGACAGCACTGCCCAGCATTTAATCTGGCAATCCCACCCCTGCTGGATGTCTCTGTGGTCCCTGGCCTGTCCCCAGTTGCAGAGATCAACTTACCTCCCACAGTGGGGGTGTCCTGGAGAAACCTTCCCTTCCCGAGAGTCTAGGCTTCTCATTCCTCAGGGCTCTAAGAACAGGAAGCTGTTTTCTCCTGGGAGAGTCTAAGGCTCCCTCCAAGTCTCCACTCCTGGCCCCAGGATGAGCTAATAAATCGAATCGTCCATTCCTTTCAAGGGAAACCCCACCCCCACCCACAAGGATGTAGTCTTGCCCTCCGGCCCTTAAAGGTATCAGAACAATACTCTGAACCAGCACATTTCCTCAAGTCTAGGTAGCAGAGTTGTTCTAGAATAGCCCGGACTGGGGAAAGTCAGCAGGAGAGCCCAGGTGTCCTCAGACAATCCCTGATGACCTTTAGGGGACCTGAGCCTCAGCTGAAGATTCGGATCCAGCTCCGCGTCTTTCCTGGAACTTTCCATCACTGTCCCCAGTCTTGGCCAAGAGCATATCGCACATCTCCCCAGAAGACAGAAGAAACTATCATTTTAGAAACAGGGGAAGGCAATCTTGTACATTATCACGCACAGCAAGGAACCTCCCCATTCCAGAACCGGACTTTTGCCTTTAAAGTATTTCCCGAGATCAACTTTGCAAGTTGCCCTCAGGCTAAAATTCCAGCCTCCACCTAAACCAAAAAGACAGCTTAGTACAACTGAAATGTCAGTTTTTCCTTATGCGGAACCATCAAGTCCAACCAAAATTAGGGACTCAGTCGTAGCCAAGATCCCTGGGTTCAAGACATAGTGAGGCCTCAAATAGCAGCTCTTCTAGCACTGGATTCTTCAAAAACAAATGCGTTTTCCAGATAACTGAAGCTTATCGCTACAAGAGGCAACTTTTGTTTATTTTGGCCGGTTTGATTGGGAGCTTTTGAAAATGTCACAGCACGGTGCTAGGGCTGCTTTTTTTTTTTGGACAGGCTACTGGATGGTTTCACGCTGCTGTTAATGTATCTGTCTCTAGCAGTCCCCTCCTCATTTTCCCCTCACTGAATGAGAGCGTTTAAAAAGAATAAACAGAATCTTGTCAGAAAAAGGCCTACAGACTTTTTTACTGAAGCCAGGGAAGTGGTGGATTCCTCTAGGTTCTTGGCTACGTCACATAAGAGAATTTAAGAACACGCCAGTTTAGTTAGCCCAGTAAAAAGAATTTATTGAGAAATGGGGGGAAAGAACAGAGCTTGCTGAGAAATGGGAGAGAAGGGCAGAAATATGCACTGAGATTTGATGCGGGCTCCTCTAGGCAGAGAGTGATTTGGCTTGTGCAGTTACCTTTATTAAACTATTAATTACCCCTCCCCTTGCTAATGCTAAGGCGAGGGGCCCCAGCTGTTATTAGTTACCCCACCAATGGTGGGGGCCAATGGTGAGGCCTTTTGTGTGGGGTTATCCAGGACCAATGGGGAAGCCTGTTTGGAATTATCCGGGGCCTCCCCTTGGCCCTAGAAAGAGTCCCAACTGGGACCTCAAGGCCAAGGTCTCGGGGGAAGGGGTGTTGGGCCATGTTGTCTGTCGGCCGTGTTGTGGCTCATCTCCTCGTTACCCTGTACTAACCTTCCTCATTACAAATAAAGATCATGTCTTTATTATGGGACTTTGGGAAGGTTATTCCAGGAGCTCCAGGGGTTTTGTGTTGCCTTATGGCTTAATTTTAGATTTTCATCGTTCTGAAAGGTTAAGATTTCTTTCCTTCTGAATCGGTGGGATGTTATTGTAATGAAATGTGCAAGTTCCTTTAGAACCAGCTATGGCAAGCTATAAAAGTTAAAGCTGTTGCTAAGGGAACCAAGCAAGGCTTGCTTAATGTATAAACCTGGTTATTATATTTAAAATTCAAGTAGCAGCCAGAGATTCCTATCGGGAGAGGAAAGACTGCTGTTGAAGAGGAAAGTGGAAAATTACTCCTCACTCATGGGAAAAGGGCAGTTCTGAGGCGGGTCCTTAGTGGCTTTGAGACAAATGTATGCACCTCATCTTTATTCTGTATTTCTAAGGGTGGAAGGAGAGGGAAGCCTCTCTTCCAATAGGAAAGTAGAGGAGGAAGTAGAGCTGACCCCATTAGCTGACCGAAGAGGGAGAAGAACAAATGAGCAGAGTCCTAGGCTATCAGACCAGCTCTAGAGACTTAAAGAACAACTCTAAGCTAGAAACAACTCTTCAAGAAGTATTTGGGGGAAGCAGATGTGGCTCAAACGTTTGGGCTTCCGCCTACCACATGGGAGGTCCTAGGTTCGGTTCCCTGTGCCTCCTGGAGAAGGCGAGCTGGCGTGGCAAGCTGACGCAACAAGATGATGCAACAAAAGAGACACAAAGTGGAAAGACAATGAGAGACACAACAAACCAGGGAGCTGAGGGGGCTCAGGTGATTAAGACGAGAAAACGAGCAGACACAGAGAGCACACAGCAAATGGACGCAGAGAACAGACAGCGGCCGCAAACAATGAAGGGGGGTGAGGATAAATAAATAAAATATTTCTTTAAAAAAAAAAAAAGTGTTTGGCTCCTGAAACACATAGATGAGGAAGAGCCAAAGTTTGTATTTCTCTCATAAAAGAGGTAAACTATTAAAAAGTTTAGGTTGAAGGAAAAGACATTAAATTGTCCCTAGCCACAGGTTGAGCTCTCCTTCCCAGAGTCCTCCCCCCACCACCCTCATCGTCCTTCACCTCCACTTTTCTGCTGTAGAAAGGGGGCCACCTTGGGTCAAAGAATCTTGGATTTTTTTTTTTAATATTTATTTTATTTATTTCTCCCCATCCCCTTTGTTTTTGCGCTCGCTGTCTGCTCTCTGTGTGTTCTTCTATGTCTGCTTTTCTTCTCTTTAGGGGGCACCGGGAACTGATCCTGGGACCTTCCGGAGTAGGAGAGAGGCGCTCAATCTCTTGCGCCACCTCAGCTCCCTGGTCTGCTGCATCTCTTATTGTCTCTCTTCTGTGTCTCTTTTTTGTTGCGTCATCTTGCTGTGCCAGCTCTCTGTGCGGGCCAGCACTCCGTGTAGGCCAGCTCACTGAGTGGGCCAGCTT
Source organism: Cabassous unicinctus (assembly GCA_029593785.1). NCBI lineage: Eukaryota > Metazoa > Chordata > Mammalia > Cingulata > Chlamyphoridae > Cabassous > Cabassous unicinctus. The sequence goes on from JAQZBX010066635.1 coordinate 4,297, forward strand.
GCTTTTCAACAGGAGGCCCTGGGAATCGAACCCTGGACCTCTTATATGGTAGGCGGGAGCCCAATTGCTTGAGCTACATCCACTTCCCAGAATCTTAGATTTTAAATGATCATCTCCTTGTTCAGACTTAATTAGCTATTGAGCAAACCAAGGGCCTCCGAGGCTCTATTTCAAGAGCAATGAGTCTTACCTCTTCACCCAGGCTTTTTTCCACTGCACCATTTCAGAGGCAGGAATATCTCTGGAAAATCCGAGAATTTTCTCATTTGATAGTGCTCCCTCAAAGCTAGAAAAAGCAATATTTCCATAGGGCGTCCCTTAGAACGCTAGCCCAGGAGATGTGCCACCAATTAATGGTGCCACCAAACAAGTCTGGGGGAGTCTTAAGGCTACATTCCCCCCACCCCCTCCCTCCCACCCCTGGTGAGTCATAATGCACATTCAATAAAAGACTCAGAGAAGTCTGAAATCAAAGGCTGTTTAATTCAATTTAATCAAACATTTCCTCCACTGAAGACAGAGCCCTTTTTATTTTCACGGAACACTATTAAAAGCCCATATCCATGGAGCGCGCTTTGGGAAATGCTGATAAAGAGCTTTATACTGCTCAGAGCACTCCTATTAGTATCTCGCCAAGTACTTCCAGCAGGCCTGAAAGACAGACCTTTTTAGAGCATTGTCATTGTCCCCATTTTACAGATGAAGAAACGGGGGCTCAGAACAGGTGAGCCCTGGCTCAAGGGCCCCTGAAGCTATGCTTTTAAAATCTGGTGTGGAGTGTCACTCCCACCCCTATCCTGGGTTCCTTTGCTGCTGCCCCTTCTGGGTGCCCAGAAGAGCTAGTTAAGTTCATTGGAGACCCCAGGAGCCCCCAGGCTGCCGAAGGGCAGGCTGCAGGCACCAACCTCACAGCGCTCCAAGCCTGGGTCTCCCATCTTTCTTCCTTTCCCCCAAGTAGGGCCGGGCGAGTTCAGAGATTTCCTGTCACCTACCAGCAATCTCAGAATTTTCCTGGTGATAAGACTCACCTGGGGTGCTTATTAAAGAGCAGACTCCCAGGCTCGCTCTTTGGAGCTTTAGTTTCAGTAGGTCCGAAGAAGGGCTTGGAAAAAAAAATTTATTTTATTTTATTTTTTTCCAAACAAGCATCCCAGGTGATTTTCTCTTGGAGGAAGTTTGGGTAACCCCTGACCTTCACACCAAAACAGATCTTAGAAGGACATCCTGCAGTTCATTCATTTTCCCTGCTTCCCAGACAATGTAGCTGAGGTTCAACAGAGCCGAAGAGATGGATTGCCCATGTTCGCACAGCCACTTTTCTAACTGCCTTTAAAACAGAAACAAAAGCAAAATAGTCATTTGCTCCGGGAAAGGTCGAGACAAGATGCAGGGCTGTTAATTTTTAAAATGAAATGTGGTCCTCTATTCATCCCAGCAAATCCTACCCCGTTCCATCCCTTCCGCCCTTGAAGATAACATTCTTCTCTAGGTTTCCCTGCCTGTGCCCCCCACTGGGCAGGTCCAGACACCCTGGAACACGTCCCCGCTGCCTTCTCCCATGCTACTGACCCAACCGCGACTGCGCTGGTGACCCAAGTTGCTTCCTGAGCCATGATGGAGACCAAATGTTGCTTGGCTTTCCCCACCTACCCCATTTCCTTCTGAGCACACACAAACTATCTCAGGCCTTAACTATGCTGCAAGAGGAAGCAGCAGCCTCCAAGTTCTCCAGCCCCAAGGAGTTTACCCTTACCCACCCCGGCCGGAGAACCTGCCGTCCCGGCGCATGAGACGGATGAGCCAAGACAAGGCTGGGCACAGGCTCAGCATTCCGTCGTCACTTGGCAGGTCCTTGTCAAACAACAGATGGAAAAGTCTGAGGACACTCAATTCCCCAAATTCCTTTTCTGAGAGCTCTACCCTGTCTCAGCCCCAACAAACTGGATTCCTTTCAAGTTAGTTAAAACCCAGCCCTTCCCCAGCCACATATACACCAATTTTCTTTGCCACAGGTCCCGGGAGGGGGGGCAGCTAAGAGATGAAGAGTCCACTGGGTATATTGTGGTTCTCCTTGAGGTGCCTGCCGGACTTCCCTGAGAGATCCTGCTTCTGACCCAGAGTCACAGGGTCTCTGCTTGCAGGGGTCTTAGCCATAGACTTACCCCAGGGGGGCTGCCACGTTAGATGCAGTTAAGATCTGCTTCACGAGGTTGTCATGAGAATGAAATGAGATGGAAAGTGCTTGGCACACGTTAAATGCTCGGGGGGGTGGCAGTGATTTTTTATTTCCTTGAGCTCTCAGGGGTCTTAAATTATGGATTTTCATATAAGATAAACGTGCAGGGCAAAAGAACACCTGAAATTTGACCCAAGAATGTGTAATTTGATCTATATTGCTGAATTGCTCTTTGGAAAAGTTGAACCAATTTATACTCACACCTACAACGTAGGAGAAGGCCTGCTTTCCTATTTCCCCTCACCAACATCGGGGTAGTTTTCTTTTTTTCTTTCTTTCTTTCTTACTTTTTTTTTTTTTTTGGGCAGTTGTAGGTTTACAAAAAAATCATGAAGAAAGTACAGAGTTCCCATATAACCCCCTCCCACACACACAGCTTTCCCTATTATTTGTTACAATGATGAAATGATATTTTAGTAATTATATTATCAACTATAGCCCATTGTTTACATTAGAGTTCACTCTTTGCATTGTACAGTTCTATAGGCTTTTTTTTTTTTTAAAGATTTATTTATTTATTTATCTCCCCCTTGCTGCTTGTGTTTGCTGTGTGTTTTTTCTGTGTCTGCTTATCTCCCCCTTGCTGCGAGGTCCTGCTGCATCAGCCCACCGCGCCGCGCGGGCCGGCCTGCCCTCACAAGGAGGACCCGGGAAGCGAACCCGGGGCCTCCCATATGGTAAACGGGAGCGCTATTGATTGAGCCACACCCGTTTCCCTCTATAGGCTTTTAAAACTTTTTATTCTGGTAACTATATACAACCTAATATTTCCCATTCTAAGCACTTTCAAACATACAATTCAGTGGTGCGAATTACATTCACAATGCTGTGATTCCATCACCATTATCCATGACCAAAACTTTTAGATAGAAGCATTTCTGAAGTCATCGCCAGTTTGACAAATTCTCTTTTTGTTGTTCTGATTGGTGAATCTGTGATTATTGGTGAGGTTGAAGATGTTTTTCATATTTATTGGACGTTTTGGTATTTCCTTTCATGATTTTCCTATTCATGTCCTTTGTTTATTTTCCTAAGGCTTTGTCATTTTTAATTAATTTACCAGAATAATTTATAATTATATCCATTTAAGTTACAATCTTTACATATCAAAAATATAAACCCTTTATCTGTCATTTATGGTGTAATTATTTTCTGACTTTGTCTTTTACCTTATTTTATTATTTCATGTATCCAGAGGGTTTACATTTTTAGCTAGTCAGAGTCATCTTTTCCCTTATGATTTCCGCTTTTAATATCACACTAAAGAAGAACTTCTTCACCCCAAGATTATACAAATATTTACTTATACTGTATTCTAGTACTTTTATTATTTTCTTCTAATGTTGCCATATTTATACCAGGGATTGAACCTGGGACCTTGTATGTGGGAGGCAGGTGCCCAGCCACTGAGCTACATCTGGTCCCCATATTTATACTTTTAGTCCATCTAGAATTGTGCTGCTTGATATGGTATCCATGAGCCGTAAATGACTATTTAAATTTAAATTGTAATCAATTACAATAAAAATTCAGTTCCTCAGTCACAGCAGCAACATTTCATGTGCTCAGTGATCACATGTGGTCGTGGCTACCATATTGAATGGTGCAGGTATAAAATATTTCCATCGTTGCAGAAAGTTCTATTGGGAAGCACTGATCTAGAATTTATTTTGTGAATGATTGGGAAGGGTAGAGAATCTAACATTTTATCCAAAATGGTTTAGGCAGTTGTTCAAATAGCATCTTTTGAGTAATCCATCATTTCGGTCCTGATTTGAGTTGCTGCATTTATTATATTTGTATGTCTAATAATATATATTTGTATCCATTTTTGAACTTCTATTTTATTCTTTTACCTACCTTTCTAATTCTCACAGGACCACACAATTTCAACCATTGTAATCCAATAATATATAGGTACCAGGGATTGAACCTAGGACCTTGTACATGGGAAGCAGGTGCTCAACCACTTGAGCTACATCTGCTCCCCCCTATAATAGATTTTAATGCTTAATAGTTTCTTTCCTTATTACTCTTCAATAAAAAAAATATTTTTTCGCAATCCTCACACTTAAAAATGTCTTTTTTCACACTTATTTTTCTAGGAAAACTTTAGATTCATCCTGTAGTTTGTCATTATATAGGTACAATAACTCAACTCATGAAGGGCCTTTATCTTTTTTTTTTTTTTTTTTTTTTTTTTCATTTTACCAGGAGGTCCCAGGGATCGAACCCAGGTCCCTCCATTTGGCAGATGGACACCCAACCATTTGAGCCACATCTGCCCCCAAGGGCCTTTGTCTTACAGCTGTTTACTCAACCTCCTCCATCTCCCATCAAACTCCACAAGCCAATTAGTTTTAACCACTTGCCTTTCCAAGAACATGCCCACACTCTGCCCCCTTGTCTCTTGGGCACATGCTTCCTCTGCCTGGAACTCATTCCCATAACTGGTCCACTCAGGACTCAGACTCATTCTCTCAGCCCAAAGCTCCCTTCTCTGAAACCCTCTCTGATGTCCCTGGGCAGATGTAAGTGCTTCTTCTGCTGTGGTATTTTGTACATTCTTACGTTAAAACAATCATCTTATTATTTTGCATATGTTTACAAGTTTGTCTCTTCACTATGATAAACAATTTAAGGGCAGGGACTATGTGCTTTCAGCTTTGAATTCCCATAACTTGCCAGAGTACTTTGGCTCAAGGTAGCCACTCTATAAAAATGTATTGAATCTGGGGAGCAGGTATAGCTCAATGGTTGAGCGCCTGGTTCCCATGTAAGAGGTCTTGGGTTCAATCCCTGGCACCTACTAAAAAAAAAAATCTATCGAATCAAAGAGCATGGGGTATAGCTCAGGTGAGGCTGGAAAAGTTGGCTGTGGCATGCCGTGGAAGGCCTTGCACATGGATATCGATGCACTCTGAGCTGGCTGGGATGGGACAAGCTGTACTACGTAAATTCAGCCTAGCAGTGATGTCATAATTAATTTGGAGTGGGAAAGCGATGGAAAGCCAGGAGACTAGTTAAGAGGCCTTTTCAAGAATTCAAAGACTCAGAGTAAAGGCCTGAAGAGGTCGGTGACTGGAGCCTGGAAAGGAAGAGGCCTCGTTGAGGGTTAACTCAGGGTGGGAACTGCCGGGAAACTAAAGGCAGACAGAACCAAAGGGATGAGGAGTCTAACAGGATCTTTCTGCAATTTGTTCTCACGGACTTTTCACTACTTATAAGTGTTTTGTGTCATTCACAAACATTACAATGGGATTTTTACTACAAAATCTTGATGAATTATTATAATGTGTTGGGGATTGAATGACATCCCCCACAAAAGGCACGTTCAGATCCCAACCCCTGGCCCTGTGGGTGTGAACGCATTTGTAAATGGGCCTTTGAAGATGTTATTGGTTAAGCTGTCCAGACTGAAGGAGGGTGGGCCTTTGTCCAATTCCGCTGAAGTCCTTATAAGCAAAGGAAATTGGACACAGAGAGAGAAGCAAGAAGCTGGAAGTCAATGGAACCCAGAAGAGAAAAAAGAAGATGCCGCCATGTGCATTGTCATGTGGCAGAAAAGCCAAGCAACCCCAAAGATTGCCGGCCAGCCAGAAGATAGTGACCCCAAGAAGAAGCAAGACCCATTTGGCTCTGGGGTGGGGTGAGCCTTGCTGCTGCCATCATTCTTGGGGAAAGTAGGAGCTGGAGCTGGAGGAGTAGCATGTAGTGCTGTGATGCCCGAGTTAGCCAAAAATTTTCATTGCCAGCAGGCCCCCAAATCACAAGGGCTCAGGTCAAGGGTGTCCCATCCTGGACAAAGCTTTGTAGACTCCTCAGAGTCTACAAGCCCTCCTACAGCTACTGGCTGTGTTGGCCTCATCTCACCCATTTTAATCCTTAATCCTGCTGTCTTGCCCATAAAGAAAGTGAGATGTGTTGATGTCTTTACTATAGCTCTTACCATGTTGTGAGAAGAAAGTGAGCTATTCCAGGTAGTCTGCTACAGACTGCGCCATCTTGCTCACAGCGAAAGTGAGACATGCCACAGTGTTTATCACTGGCGCCATCCTTGTGGCCAGAATGAGGGAGAGAGGTGCCAGGGTCTTTATTAAAGCTCCCATTGGTCCTCCTTGTGAACAGGGATGAACGGCAATTCGCCCAACGCCCAATGCCGAGTCTGTTGTGCTGTTCTGGAACTCTCTCTCTCCATCCATTCTGCCCTTGCCTTCAGGTTTGCCCGTCTCAGTCTTCCAGAACAGAATTCTTGACGCTTGAAGGTCTTTGCCATCTTTTGTGAGGGGGTCACACGAACAGTTAATGCCTTTGTGCTGGAACAAGGTCTCCACTGTGACTCTCTGGGTGAAAATAAAATCCCTGAGACACAGAGTTTACTTCCAGAAAAGGCTCCCGTGCTAAATCAGCCAACGGACTCCAGAGCTAATCAGAACCAGATGTGAGTTCTTTCACTTACATATATTGCAGGTCACAGATTTATTTTTTGAAAGCAACTATAATAACAATTAAAATCATAAAATGTGTTTTCCCTAGATATTTCCTCCAAGGCGACTAAGCAATATTGTCTGATAAGTTGGGGCCAGCCTATGCCAAGATCAACATATTTGCTTTGTTAGAAATCTGCAGAATGTGTCTGTCTGCGGAGGTGTGCTCTGTTCAGGCCAGGGACAGCTGCCAACATACAGTTTCCTAAAATATCCTGTGCATGCAGGAATGATAAGCAGACTTCATGGATTTGTGCTGAGAGGTGGAGAGAAGAGACTGGGGGAGAGGGATAATATGAGTGGCATTAAGCATAATTCGTGTAATTTGGCACATACTTCCTGCATTTAAAAACTGGATCCTACAAAGAGTCCGGCAACTGCCGACAACTTTCTCCATCCCAGTATGGCCGCCAAAGTTCAAACGCAGGGCTGATGTCCACCTCTGGGAAGAACTACCAGCAAATTCGTGGGCTGTTCTTTCATTTAAGGTCTCTTACCAAGACAAATTATCTCTTGGAGAAATTGTCTGGACTTAGCAGGAACCGATGTACTGCCCTGGAATAGCCCCCTCGGCCAGGTGCTGCTAATTGTCTGTCCTCACCTGGATCCCAACTCCACTGAAATGGATCTAGCTTCCCTTGCAAAATGCCAGCCAGCAAGGGCCTCACCGCCCCCATGATCACCCTCGGGCTTTGGGGCTTGCTCGATTACTTGTTGGCACCCATTACCATTCCAATGAACCCCCTATTTCCCAACACTAGACTCCAAATGCTCTCAGAGTATAGAGAAGAGGTCATAGCCTCTTTTCTGTGGTTTGTTGTTCTTATATCTACTTTGGGGATTCTGATGGACACTGATTATCTTTGATGCCCAGTTTCCATTCTCGCTGTTTTTGGTAACAGCTGCTGATTTCCCTCTGGGGGAATATCTCTATCCACATTGCATGTTCTTTATGGGCAAGACAGCAGGATTAAGGATTAAATGGGGTGATGTGAAGGCAACACAGCCAGTAGCTGTGGTAGGGCCCAGAGACTCAAGGAGTCTACAAAGCAATGTCCAGGATGAGACACCCTAGACCTGAGTCCTTGAGATTTGGGGGTCTGCTGGCAATGGCAATTTCTGGCTAACTTGGGCATCACAGCTCTACCTGCTACTCCTCCTGCTGGAGACAGGAAGAGCAAGAGAGTTTCAACCTCCAACCCCTTCCTCTCCAGCTCCCACTCTCCCTGGGGATGCTGGACTCAGCCAGGCTTTCAGTCTACTGGGGCTGATAACATCCCCTGCCCCTCCCCACCACACACATACTCCAGGACCCAGGGTGGGTGTATGCCCCAAGCCTGGCCAGGGTGAGAAGGATTAATGCAGAGAAGGCACATCCGTGACCAGAGGAGGATTTAAATTTTTTTTAAAATTAGTTAAATGTTTAAATAGTGAATAGATTCACATGGTTCCAAAAAAGCATAAGAAGTTAAACGGTAATGAAATGGGAAAACATGAGTCTATACATTAAAAAAATGAATAAATCGAAAATTTGATAAGGAAGAGGACAACTCTGTAGTCGCAAAGAACCTCTCTGCAAAATACTTCTTAACTACAAAAGGAAGAGTAACTTCACAGCAGGGAAACCTGGCAGACACCACCTTGACAAAATGATCAAAGTTAGCATGATCAGCAATGGGATAAATAAAACAATACGTCAGCTGACAGAATGCAATGAGAACATCCCTTCTGTGACCTTCCTGTTGAAGACCCATAACCTGAGTCTAATCATGAGGAAACATCAGACAAACCCAAACTGAAGGACATTCTACAAAATTACTGGTTTGTAATCTTTACGGTCCTGAAGGTTGAGGAAAGACTGAGGAACTCTTGCAGACCCGGCAACAAAATGCAACACATGATTACAGATTCGGTCCTTTGGCTATAAAGGAAATTGGGTCACTTGGTAAAAACTGGATGGTAGCAACATGTCAATATTAATTTCTTGATTTTATTGATTGGATTTTGGTTATGTCAGAGAATGTCCTTGTTTGAAGGAAACACATTCTAAAGTATTCAGGGGTCATGGGGCAGCATGTCAACAACTTACTCTCAAGTAATTCAGGAGAAAAAGTTATTTTTTACTATACTTTCAACTTTTGCATGAGTCTGAATTGCTTCAAAAATTTAAAAAAATTGTTTAAAGTTACCTAGTCTCTTTCCAATTCCTGACCCTCATCTGCTCAATCCCTCCCTAATAACAGGTAAACATGAATCCTGTTGTATTCTCCAGAGATTTTATTTTAAAAATTCATATATATCATATAACTTGCCATTTTAACAATGTTAAGTGTACAACTCAATAGCACTAATTGCATTCCCAATGTTGTGCAGCCATCACCACCACCCATTACCAAACTTTTCCATCACCCCAAACAGAAACTCTGTACCCATTAAGCATGAACTCCCCATCCTCCCTTCCTCCAGCCCCTGGTAACCTCTAATTTACTTTCTGTCTCTATGAATTTGCCTATTCTAGATGGTTCATGTAAGTGGAATATCTTACAAAATATAAGTCATATAACTTGTTCTTTTCCATCTGGCTTACTTCAGTCAACATGTTTTCAAAGTTCATCCATGCTGTAGCAAGTATCAGAGCTTCATTCCTTTTTATGGCTGAATAATATTCCATTGTATGGACATACCACATTTGTTTATCCATTCATCAGTTGACGGACATTCAGGTTGCTTCCACCTTTTGGCTATTCTGAATAATGCTGCTATGAACATTCATGAACCCATTTTTATTTCAACACCTATTTTCAACCCTCTTGGATATATAAATAAGAGTGGAATTGCTGGGACATATGGTAATTCCATGTCTAATTTTCTGAGGAACAGCCAACATGTTTTCCACAGAGGCTGCAACATTTTACATTCCCACCAGCAATGCACAAGGATTCCAATTTCTTCACATCTTTGCAAACACTTGGTATTTTCCTTTTTTAAAAAAAATTATTATAACCATTCTAGTAGATGAGAAGTGGTACTTCATTGTTTTCATTTGCATTTCCCTAATGGCTAATGATGTTGACTGAGCATCTTTTCACATGCTTATTGTCCATTTTCATATCTTCTTTGGAGAAATGTCTATCCAAGTCCTTTGCCCATTTTTTAATTGGGTTGTTTGTCTTTTTGTTGCTGAGTCATAAGAGTTCTTTATATATTCTGGATAATAGGCTCTTATCAGATCTATGATTTGTAAATATTTCCTTTCATTCTGTGGGTAATCTTTTCACTCTCTTGAGAATTCCTTTGTTGCTCAAATGTGTTGAATTTTGATGAAGTCCAGTTTATCTATTTTTTCTTTTATTGCTTGTGCTTCGGTGTCATATCTAAGACACTATTGCCAGATTCAAGATAAAGAAACTTTATCCCTATGTTTTATTTTGAGTTTTATAGTTTTAGCACTTACATTTAGGTCTTTGATCCATTTTGAGTTAATCTTTGTATAGGGTGTGATATAGGGGTCCAACTTCATCCTTCTGTATTTGTCTATCCATTTGTCCTGGCACCATTTGCTAAAAAGATTATTTCTTATTAAATGACTTTTACATCATTGTCAAAAATCAATTGCCCGCCCCCCCCCAAAGAAAATATACTAAGTGAAAGAAACTAGACAAAAGATACTCCGTATTGTTTGACTCCATCTATACAAAATATAAATACAAATAAATTCGAGAGGCAGAAACAGAATAGCAGCTAGGTACAGCAGGAGATGCATAGAGGATTGATTATTAAGGGACAGAGTTTTTGCTTGTTTGTTTTTTGTTTTATTATTATTATTATTATTAGAATAATGAAAATGCTCTAATAATGATTGAAGTGATGAGTGCACACTATGTGATTTATACCAAATAGCATTCATTGTACATTTGGATGAATTATATGCTTTAGTAACAACTATCAATAAAATTGATTTTTAAAAAATCAATTGGCCTAGTTGTATGGGTTTATTTCTAGACTCTCAGTTTTATTCCATTGATCTATGTCCTTATGCCAGTACCACACCACTTTGATTATTTTAGTTTTGTAGCATGTGTAAAATTGGGACATGTGAATTCTCCAACATTGCTCTTCTTTTTCAAGGTTGTTTTGGCTATTTGGGGTCCCTTTCAATTCCATATGAATTTTAGGGTCAGTTGGTCCATTTCTGCAGCAATAAAGGCAGTTGGAATTTTGATAGGGAATGTATTTAATTTTTGCTCTATTTGTGAAATGTTGGCATCTTAACAATAGTAAGTCTTCTAATCCGTCAGTATAGGATGTCTTTCCTCTTATTTAGGTCTTCTTTAATGTCTTGCAACAATGTTTCACAGTTTTCAGTGTACAAAATCTTGTACCTCCTTGGTTAAATTTATTCCTAAGTATTTTACTCTTTTTGATGCTATTATAAATGGAATTGTTTTCTCAATTTCATTTTTGGATTATTCATTGCTAATGTATAGAAATACAACTGATTTTTGAATGTTGATCTTGTATCCTTCAACTTTACTGGATTTGTTTATTCGCTTTAATAGTTTAGTGTGTGGATTCTTTAGGATTTTCTATATATAAGATCATGTCCCAGGACCCAGAATGTGTGTGTGTTAACAATATGATGATGATCAAATAATCCAATAGTATTGGGGAAGTCCTCAGTTCCAAGGTCAGTCATGGAACTGGGGAACCATCACACACACACACACACACACCATGTCATCTTTAAATAGAGAGTTTTATTTCTTCCTTTCCAATTTGATACAACTTTAATTTCTTTTTATTGCCTAATTATTCTGGTTAGAATGCCCTCTACAATGTTGAATATAACTGGAAAGCAGATGTCCTTGCTTGTTTCTGATCTTAGGGGAAAAACTTTCAGTCTGTCATCACTGAGTGTGATGATAGCTGTGGGATTTTCATAGATGCCCTTTATCAGGTTAAGGAAATCCCCTTCCTACTTTATTGAGCACGTTAATCATGAAAAGGTGCTGGATTTTGCTAAATGCTTTTACTGCATCTATTGAGATGATCTGTTTTTA
>JAQZBX010066636.1:0-16079 GCA_029593785.1 Cabassous unicinctus
TTTGATACTATATTATGGTAATATTTTCAGGGTTATAATATTTAAATACTACTTATTCAACCTTTCTTCTTCATTTAATTTTAGTTCTACACAGTTCTTAAACTGAAGCTTATACTGAAGCATCTCTAATAATTTTTTTCTTGTCTATCAACTGAATTCTTCCATGCTCATAGCTGTCTGTAGCCTTTAAACTTAAAGATCAGTAAAAATTCATGATTTAATTTTAATTTTCCACAACAAATATATCTCAGCTATGTCCATGGAAAAGACATAAATGCAAAGAGCAACCAAATATTAATGAGCTCACCAATGAAACACTGTGATCTAACTTTACATCCCATTTCCCTATAAAAGGAACCAAGATCCTGTTCTAGATCTGGGACAAGAAAAAAAAATTTTTTAAGCATACAGAAAAGTATTTATTAGATTTTTCACAGTTGCAAGAGTGACTTCAGTGGATAATGAGTGATTCTCTTAAGGCAACAGTCATGAATCCAGTTTAGTTCAGGGAATTTTGAGTGTAGCATACTATATTTTCCAGAAAGATGGCCACAACATCTCCCAATCCACATGCTCTTCCAGCATGAGGCCTTGGCATTCCCCCATTAAGTGCATGAGTATATTTCCCTTCCCTTTGAGTCAAGGCTTACTTGTGACTTGCCTGTAACCTATAGAATGTACATTAGTGATGCTCTGAGACGTCTGTAGCTAGATCAGAAAAGACTATGCAGCTTCCTCTAGGCTCTCTTGGGACACTTGCTCGCTCAGGGGGAAGCCCTCTGCCATGTGAGCAGTCTGAATACCCTGAAGCTGTGCTCTATTCGAGTCCCAGCTAAGCTCAATTTCTGGCCATTCCCATCATTTTGCCAGACATGTGGGTGAAGCTATCTTGGACCTTCCATTGCAACCCAGCTGACTCCTTCTTCACGAACTTAGCTGATGCCGTGAGGAGAACTACCCAGCAAAGGCTTGCCTTAATTCCTGGCTCACATTTCTGCTCCTAACCTTTTATTATTTTCTTCCTGTTGACTAATGGGTTTAATTGCCTCTTTTCCTATTTTCTTTTCTTTTTTTTTTACTTTTTGTTTTTTAAAAAACAATTTATTGAAGTATATCATTCATACATGAACATACGTAAACAATAAATGTTTAGTAAACATTGTGAACTTACAAAACAAACATGCATAACATCATACAGGGCTCCCACACATCACCCCACCACAAATACTTCGCATTTTGCGAAACATATGCTATATGTTTTTATCTTACTCCCCTATAGTCCCCTATACTTTTTTTTAAAGGATTTATTTATTTATTTGCTTTTATCCATTATCTTTTTATCATTTTATCTATTGTCTTTTTCTGTATGTTTATGATTTATTCTGTTTGTTTTCCCAGTGTCTTCTTAATATCCTTTATCTCTTTCTTCACTTCATTAAGGTAATTCATAATATTTCTCTGGGCATCTTTGATTAGTTGTTCCACATTCTGTGTCTCCTCCTGCTGTTTAGTTTGTTTATTAGACTGGGACATGTCTTCCTGTTTCTTATTATGGCTTGTAATTTTTTTGCTGGTGTCTAGGCATCTGTTTATCTTGATGGGCTTATCCAGTTGGTTAGCTTCTCTTTCTACTCTATAGTTCTATTTCCTTTTGTTTTGTATTAAGTTTCCTCTTAAACACTTGATTCCACTTATTCTATGTCCTTGTAGCTGTCCATGTTCCCCTGAAAAATATTAAGACCATAAAAAAGGAAAGAAAGGAGAAGAGAATAATAATAATAATAATAATAATGAATGGAAAAGAAGGGATAAAAGAGCCAGGAAAATATATGTAATAAGCGTGAAAAATTATAAAAAATAAAAAGGATTAAGAATTTAAAAAGGAACAGAAAAAAATAAAAGATTGGTCAGGTGAGAAGAGAAGAAAGAAAATGAAGAGCAAAGAAAAGAAGGTGTAATGAAAGAAAAGCAATGGAAGAGGAAAAAATGAAAGAAAGAAGAGAAACAATGAAAATATGGAGGAAAAAAGGACAAAAATAAAATAAAACAGAAAAAACAAGCTTCCCTCTCAGGCCACTGGCAACTGTCTCTGCCTGCCAGTGCTTAGAAATCAATCACTCTTCAGCCCATTCTCAACAGGTGAGGTAACTAGGTATAGAGAAAAAAAAAAAAGAATAAAGAATTTTAGAGTAAAAAATAAAAACAAAAAACCCTAATAAAAAATTCTCAGTCTAAGTTCCCTGTCATGAGACTTCTTGTCCCTCAACTGCCTCTCCCCCAGGGAGCCGTCTGGATGCCTGACAACCCACTGGATTACTCTCTGGATCCCTTCTCTTCTGAGCTGGTTGGACACCTGGCAGCTCGTGGGCTGCCCCTTTTTCTTCCCCTTACCCTCGGGCCAGTTGGGCTCCTGAGGCCTTGCCCGTCAGCTGCCGCTCCAGGCTCCCCTTTCTCCCAGGCTGTTAGGCACATGCCAGCCTACTCCCTCACAGATGCAGTTCCTCTCTCCCAGGACTGGTGGGTATGAAAGCTGGCCGCATCAGCCAACCGCTTCCCTCTCCCTGGAGCTGCTTCAGCACCAGCTGGTTGGAGAAGAGCAGAGACTGAAATGCAGTTCTCCTAGCAGAGGAAGGCTTGGGGGGGAGGCCTAAAGGATTATTTGGGAGTGGGTAAGGAGCAGAGCAGGAGTGGGTGCCCAGTTCTTAACTTGGACTTTCACATTCTCGGTCTGTATTTACTTGTGAATGGGTAAATTAATAGAATCGCACAATGTGTATGAAGCTGGGTAACAGCAAGAACTAGGTTATCAGTGTCCAGGTGTCAACTGTTTGAGTTAAAAGGCATTTCCATCCCTTTCTAGATGAGTGCACCTTAGCACTGTTCTTGAACAGTCTTTATTTTATCATCGCTACCATAGACTCAATATTAGCTCTTTCTTTGCAAGGTAGCTTTCATGAATTCATGAATAATACAATTAATGTTTTGTTAAAACCATGGAAGAAAATAATTTGTGTTATCAGCATAATAATTATTATGATATTATCATGGATAAAAACAACCTTCATGGAACAAATATCAAATGGTAACTTTTTAAAATTAATTTTTATTTATACACATTCTACACCCACAGGCAAAAACTCCCACTTTCCCCTTCCTCCCAAGCACTGGTAACCTCTACTCTACTTTCTTTCTCTGTAAATTTGTTAGTTCTAGATGTCTCATATAAATGACATCATACAATATTTGTCCTATGTGCCTTACATATTTCATTAGGCGTAATGTTTTCAAAGTTCTTCCATGTTGCAGCATGTCTCAGAACTTCATTCCTTCTTAAGGCTAAATAATATTCCAGTGTGTGTATGTCTCACACGCCGTTTATATCCATTCATTTGTTAATGGACATTTGGCATTCTTTCTACCTTTAAGCTATTGTGAGTAATGCTGCTATGAACATTTGTGTGCAAGTACCCTGTTTTTTCTGATATATATCTGGAAATGGAATCTCTGGGTCATATGGTATTTCTACATTTATCTTTTTCTGAGGAACTGCCATATTGCTTTCCACAGTGGCTGCAACATTTTTAATGCCCACTAATGCATTAAAGTTGCAATTTCTATGAATCCTCTCCAACTATCGTTACTTACCTTTTTTTTTTTTTTTTTTTTTTAAATAAGAACCATGCTTGTGAGTGTGAATTGGCATCTCATCGTAGTTTGGTTTTGAATTTTCCTAACTGGAAATGATGTTATGCCTCTTTTCCTATGCATATTGTCCATTTTTATATTTGTTTTTGAAAAATGTATGTTTGACTTTTGCCCAATTTTAAATTTTTATTGTTGCCTTAGAAATGTTCTTTTCACATTCTTGATATTAATCCTTTATCTAACATATGGACAGATTTCCTTTAATCAGGTATTTCCTTTAATGTAATAAATTCTCATTTTTCCCATCATTTAGCAAACACATATTGCTACCCTACCATTTGTTAGGTTCTGTGATGGTAGTCACACACACACACACACACACACACACACACACACACACACAGATGAAGAACTGGCTGCAGCATTCACAAGCTTTACATTCCAGGAAGAGAGCAAAGACACAGTCAAGAGACCATCTACGGTGAACTCCACAAATCTTGCAAGAACTGATTTGATTATTAGAAACAAACACTCTGAATGTGATGCTACCTTTCAAAGCACAGGTTTTTGTTTTTTTGTTTTTATTATTATTATTTGGGATTTTTTTTTAATTGTACTGAGGAGAAAATATAGTAGTAAAAAAATCAGAAATAATGAAACAGAAAATAAGAATGACAGAATAGACATTAGAGAAGGCAGCAGATTAGAAGCTCTAGTTATTTGAAAGTTTTCTGTGAACATCTTGTGACCCTCAAAGCTAGTGGAGGACTGGGATAAACACACTCAAGGTAGCAAAGCTCTGATGGGCAGTGAGAGGTTGGGACAGATGGAGAATTGTTTGAGCTGAAGTTCACCAGAGAGGTGAGGGCAACCCAGTCTGTGTTGCTGGTGCACCAGAAAGAAGTCACTATAGTGAGAACCTTCAGTGGGTCAGACTGCAGATCATCATCATCAATCAGCCTAAAGGTGCAACACTCAAAGCCTGTTCAGGACAGAACCAAGGAGGCATCAATGCTGTCATGCTTGGGAGTAAATGTTCAAAGAACTTCCCTTTGGGTTATCTGCACCTTGGATGTACTAGGAGAATCCTGATGGGCAGTAACCTCAGCACATTCATGCTAGATCTTAAACTGGAATTGGGAGCTCAACAGCTTTTGAATTGTGTTTTGTGTATGTATCTATTGTACACATAGATTGCATACATACTGATCTGCATTCTCACATATTGATAAATCTTTGTATATCCTGGACACATTTTCAAAGGATTTTAATTTTATTTTAAATTTTATTTAAGAAAAATCTAAGTTTATACATACCTCCACATAGAGACCTGAGTGTTTAGTTTAATTGCACTAAATATTCTATATGATATTATATTATTGTAGTTCATTGACAGCCCTTCAAAATGACTCTTCTTATTTTTGGCATGATCCTGATACTCTTTCTTTGTTTTCTGATACAATAACTTTCCTAGGCTCTTTTTAAAAACTATTCTTGCTTTAGACCTAGAATCATCCAATGGTATTTAGAGATCACCATGTTGTCATTAGTTTGCTTATTCTTTTGTTGATAATTGCAAGTAGTCTTTTTTCAGGGGACAAAGGTAAGATACAAATATTTTTTAGAAAACTGAAACTAATTCATGAATTCATAATGACCTTCAGGTTTAAAGGCTACAGACATGTATGCATATGGTGCCACTCAGATAATAACCAACAAAAAAATTATTAGAGGAGTTCTAGAGTGAGAACCATGGATCAGCATAAGCTCAGTTTAAGAAATGTGTAGAAATAAAACACCCTGATTAGGAAAAGGAAGTCAGGGTAGTATGTAATGTAATGTGCCTTATTACATATTGACATAATGCACTATTAAAATAGGAAAAGAAGTGTACAGTGTATGGAAAGAAGGAAGATTTCTGTTCATTTAATAAATTACAGAGAGAAGTAATGGAGGACAAACTGGGAGAAGTCATTTCATATCTACAATGAAAAAGAACTTAATATACACATAAAAAGAACATATAACCTGTGCAAACCAACAAAACAAAACAAAAATCAAATGAAAAATGTGGAAAACATTTAAATAGGCAATTCACAGAAGAATAACATAAAATGGCTAACTGTATAGAGAGAATGGTTCAAAATCATTGTTTCTGTTTTTCAGGTTTTTATTTAATTAGAGGAGTAGCAGGTTTACAAAAATATCATGTATAAGTACAGGGCTCCATTTAGTTTCACCCCTTCACACAGGCACCTTTTCCTTATGATTAATGTTTTGCATTACTGTGGCATTGTTACAATGGATGAGACAATGTTATTATTATTATGTTTTAACCATAGTATATAATTTACATTAGGGTTCTCTGTTTGGAATATACAGTTTTATTGGGTATTAATTTTATCTATTATGCTATCATATACAACCAAAAGTTTCCATATTTGTCAATTAAAAAAAAAAACAATAAAGAGAAGTAAATTACACTGACAACATTGTGCTATCATCGCCACATTAATATTAGCAAGGTGAGGCATTCCACAAAGCCAAAAACAAGTATGGTGTTCATCACTGGAAGTCATTTCTGGCAATGCCTAGCTTTGCCATTTTCCTGTCACTCCATTGAACTTGGATCCGTTCTGTCTCCTGAGTTCCCCTGATCCACAGGACATGGCCTTGGCAACCGCTAATCAAATGCCTGACAAACGTCCAAGATGATTAAATTTTCAGTTAGTATCACCTTGGGAAACAATTGGCTCCCAGGATGCAAGGCATTGTCCAATTTCCTCATGAGAGAGCCAAAAGGTGCTGGCTGTTGACTTTTGAGTCGCAAATACTCTGTGGTCCCTGATCAAAAAATCGCGATGGAGAGGCTATCCCCAGCCGTGTACCACAAGCTTGGGAGTGCGCAGAACACGTGCCCCAGAGCACAGAAGATTCTGGCCCTGGCCTACTCCCTTGCCATCCAGAGCTGGACCAGATCTTTAGGGAGAGTCAGGACTTCTCTCACTGGCAATCTTTCAGGACCTTGCGTGTTTCTGCCCTGGGAGAGAGCACCACACAGACCCAGAGAAATTGAAGCGCAGCGCACACGACCTATCCCTGACCCGAAGTCCGGAGATCAGAAGGAGACAGAGGCTACACAGGGGACACGGCCAGCGACCGGGAGCCCAACCAAACAACTGGAGCCCCAGATACCTGATGCCGGCGGGGACCTTGGGAGCGTTGCCCTGGCCCTGCTCCCAACGTGGGTGCCAACTCCCCACCACCCAGGGCTGCTGGCAGTGGATCCACAGCATGCTGGATGGCCAACCCGGACACCTCCAACACCTCCATCCACCTTGGGCGCCGACACCCCTGCCATTCCAGCTGACACCCTTCAGCCATGCTTTTTTGAAACAAATGATGATGTTACAATAACCTTCCTCCCTTGGCTCAATATTAATCTAGGAAGTTTGCCTGCAGAGTTGTTTATAAAATTGCCTAATCTCCTCCCAATAAAGTAGTCCTCAAATTTCATGAGGTCTTGTCTCCTGTGTGTTGTATCTCTGACTGTTTGGAAGGGAAGAGGGCGATTCCAGGTGTGGTGGAGTCCCGGGGCTGGGAGATACGAGGGTGGCAGTGGCATTGGAGTTAGTGGAGCTAGTTGAGGCAGTGAATCCACCAGGCTCAGCAGGGTGGATTGCAGGAGACTAGTTTCTCCACTGAAAATGAATGTGATGAGTTGGGGGGCTGAGGCTAGTGAAACTGATTATCATGGTGGTCTTCCCAAGGACACCCAGAACTCAGGAAACCAATTCTAATCATATTTAGCTCATTTGACATGAACAATAGCCTAAATCTTAAACTTCTAGTGAACTAATCATGTCAACAATCTGCACATACTCAAATTAAACCATCTCTAACCCCATCATCTCAAAACTTCACTTTCCAGTCATGCAGGATATGGGTCAACATGATGCCCATCTGCCATGTTCCCCACTATTGCAATGTTGTCTTCCCCTCAGCCTTCACAACCCCAGCTCTCTTTTTGTTCCATCCCATATAAACCCTACACACTTCCAACTTGGGAGACATTTGAAGACTGCCCTCCTCTCTTCCACTGTTAGCCTTTGTTGAGTAAATTCTTTCTCTTCTCAAAATCCAGATGTCATTTAATTGACTCTTGGGTACGGTATTAGTCAGGGTTCTCTAGGGAAACAGAATCAACAGGAGATGTCTGTAATAGTACGAGATTTTATAAAATTCTTTCATGTGACCATGGGAATGCACAAGTCCAGATTCCACAGACAGCCTGCAAACCAGGAGCTCTGATGAAAGTCCAATGAAGGTCTTTGATGAGTTTCTGGGAGATGTTGGCTGTCCAAAGATGAGCTGGGAAATTCTTTCTAAATGCTGAAATCACTTCCCTTTTTAAGGCATTCAACGGATTGGATAAAATGTCACTCATTGGTGATGGCAATCTCCTTGGTTGATCATAGATGTAATCAGCCATCTATGCATTAAACCCACTGATGACTAAAATCTATAATGTCCTTGTATTACAATTAGCCCAGTGCTTGCTTGACCAAACAACTGGGCAAAATTACCTGGCCAAGTTGACACATTAGCCTAAACATCACAGGTGCACGTCAGGCAGGGTCTCACTTTTTTTTCACAGCCATTTAAACATTTTTTAAATACAGAGAAAATAGACAGAATCAGTAGTTCTGGGTGGTAGAGAAGGGGACAGCAATAACACCAGCAGCAGTTTCTATATGTGAAAGGCCCCCATTGCACTAAACCTCCTATCATAGCAGCTGAGGACTGATTTGAGGAATGGAGACTCAGAAAGAAGAGCTACCTGTCCAGCCAAACTCTCCTAGGAGGTTACTGGGCTTGGGGCTTGTTTTACATTGGATAAAGCTATCCTGAGGTTAGAAGCAACTACAAGAAACTTAATACTGGCAATTTTGTAATTTACCTATACCCTACCTACTGTCTCCCAATCCCTTACCCCCAGAATGTACGAAGGGACAGTCTAGGGGTAGGAAGCATTGGGACTCACAATTCTGAGTGGGCAGTAGGGGAGGGAAAGCTGGGCCCAAGTTCCAAAAAACTCATCCTACAGTTACTTTTCCATCTACCATCTCCTTCCTCTCCATGCAGCCAGCCTAACGAATACCTGTTTCTCCATTCACCAGCATTTGGCTTTCTGTCCTGATTGTCTGGTGGAAAGACACCTGACCTCAAAGTAAAGGGTAAGAAAGTTACTTGAAGACAAGGGAAGGATCATATTTCCTAGAAAACAAAAGCTTCCTACCCATCTGCCTTCATGTACATAGTCAGGGCTTGCAGAAGGAGACTGAGTTAAGAGCAAGGTACAGGCTTTTTCTAAGGACCTTGCAAATGGTCAGATGGGATTTATTGCCCCTTTCTATCCTAGTTCCCTGTTGTCTTTCCACAAGAAGGAAAATTATTTCTGATGCCCTGGATCCTTGAGACAGGAATTCAATCACACTAGGACAGGCACATCACTCAGGACAGAGACTTTTGTCCTTTCCTACCCTGGCACAGCACAGAGACAGTGCTGATTCAATCTTTCTGGATATGTGTAGGCCTGTGGCATGTACACATAGCCAAAAGCCTTTCAAAGTCAAACCTCACTTTTTGCAGTGGTGTCAAAGCTCAAAGCCTGGGAGGAATTCAAGGATGCCAATTCTGCTTCTCCCAACTAGTTGCATGAGTGTCAAAAGGCATTGTGTGTCCAGGCGGGGGTGGGGAAACTTCAAGTCTTACGGTTCCCTGGAGGGAGGGACACTATTGTCTATATCAAGGTTTCTCAACCTCGGCACTATTGATATTTTTTTTATTAGATAATTCTTTGTTGTGTGGGGAAGGTGTACTGTCTTTTCCACAGTAGGATATATAGAAGCTTCCCTGGTCTCTACCAACTAGACACCAGAAGCACCCACCAGGTATGACAATCAAAACCTTCTTCAGAAATTGCCAAACGTCTCCTGGGGGACAAAATTGCCTCTAACTGAGAAACACTGGTCTCTATATGAAGCTGCTGTTCTTCAACAGTGGGGAAGGATCCTAAGTGGGTTCAGCAAGGTCACAGCTGCAAAGGCACTGAGCACAACATTGTGCAATAGGGAAAAGACCAGCCATGGGGCCCAGACAGAAAAGAAAATCCTCCAGGAGGCAGGAAAGCAAGTATTCCTGAAGAGCCTTAGCTGGGAAAGATACTTCCTCTGATGGGGCTGGCCCCAGCAGTGAGAAGAGTTAGAAGTCCTTAAGTCCATCCTTCTGGAACTTGCCAAGGAAGACCTAATCTTCATCCAAATTTGGCTCAAGGGAGGCTTCCAAGAACTGTGGGGTTGTTTCCTTAATGAGCCTAGGTCACATCTTGGTTTCCTGAAGCCAAAGTCTCATCTTTTCTCCAGGATGTGGCAGGGCAGAAGGAGGAAAAACCAATTCCACATTGCCTGTTTAATGTTCTACCTTGTTCCTTGCCTGGTCCCCAAAAAATTCCACACAAAATTTCATTCAAAAAAGAAATTCACAAAATCAAAAATTATTTTAAAAAAGTGAAGTAGGCAGGCTTTGCTATATGGAAAAGAGAAAAAAAAAAACAGTCAGATGAGAAACACAATAAAATGTGTGAAGATACAGGGTATGTTTTCATAATTTTATTAAACACACACATATAACAAAAAAAGTTCATAACTAAACTCCTTTAAGAAGGTCCACAGTAGGACTCCTTCATCAATGTTCTAATACCATACGTTGTGTTTTCTTTTTAAAAAATAAATAACAAATTGCTTAAAAAGTCCCCCAAATATTTCCAATACATCAAAAAAATGTTTTTCATACAGGTGAGAAGAGGCTCCAGCTACCAAGATTATTTGGGATAAGGAAAGTGTATACAGTAGTTCAAAACAAAACAAAACAACTTTCTTTGAAAAACAAAGGAAAGGTTTTCTTGATCTCCTTTAATATAGCACACAAAAAAGTCATGGTTTCCCCAGGCTCCATCAGCAATGGAGGAATAGCAGGGGCAGGCATGTAGAGATGTTCCTTCTTCCAGGCCCAGGCCTGATTGGGACAAACGATGGTCAAATGTCAGTCCTCAGAGGCCCCAAGATCTTCTGTATTCCTCCTTAGACCCCTCTGGGAGTGTCAGCATCTCCAAGAATTCCTTTCCATTGTTACTTATTACTTGCTAAACTGGAAAGAAGACCCCATGGTCTGAGGGAGTGTCCACCATCACTTGACTCTGCTGGCCACTGCTCCTCTCAACTGAAACATTGGAAGAAGGCACAAGGGTATACGGGAGATATAGCTCCTCACATAGCTGTAGCTGTTGGCATATATGTGTCTGTGTTACTGAGGGAGAGGTGGTCCAGTTGCTGGGTAAGGGATCTCATCGTGGAGGAAGGCTGGAGAGAAATAGGATGATCCAGCCCTAGTGTTAAAACTGAACCTGAAGGCTACATGAGGTATGACTGGTGGTGCATCCAAGCCAGGTTGGGTCCTTGTGGAGGAGATGTCTGGGTCACTGACTAATATGAAGACACAGGAGATGGGACATATGGGGACCATGCAGATGAAGTGAGCATCCTGTTGGGGAAGATGTTGTGAGGGGTTGGGTAACACCCATTCTGAAGAGCCGTGGTGGGTTCATGGGTCAAGGCCATATCACTCATGTCTCCATTCCTTGGCCAGGGAGCTAATAATTGGATTAGTTATTGCCATTAGACCTCTAGAACTCCTCCAGGTCCTGGGAGGTCCCTCCTCACCCATTCAGTATGTACCAATTCCCTCCTTGTCCTTCCTCCTCTTTTCTTGTATATTCTACTTCTGTATCAGTGGGGACAGAGATGATAGATCTAAGAAAAAAGTCTTCAACATATTATTTAAAAATTCATTGGCAAACAAAGTCCCAAGTTCCAAATGCTGGTCAAGGAACTCTTGAACGAGCCCAGCCTTACACCATCCAGCCCCCTGACAGGTATCTAACTAGATAACTCATTATCTCTCCCCATCTTTAGCTCTCTTCTGGTCCTTTCAGGCTTTTGGCAGCCTAACTACTGCAAAGCAAAACATTCCAATGGCAAACTCTTGGAAGAATAAATGTTACAATAACACCTCTACCTCTGCTCAATATGATCTAAGAAGTTTTCATTCAAAGGCTTTTGTAAAAATTTCTCTCCCTTCCTCAATAAATATGAGCCCCAATGCCAATGTCTTTATTTCTCCTGTGTCTGGCTGTGGTGAAAAGAGTAGAGGCTGGAGTGGGGGCAGTGGATGTTGGTTCTGGCATGGAATCCTCTGTTGCCTTGCTTAGCTGTCCACTGGAGACGGGAACCATTATTCAAAGCCTCCTTGTTGCTCAAAGGTGGCCTCTCTCTAAGCCAAATTCAGTATATAAATGAACTACCTTCCTGGGTCATGGGACATAATTCTCAGGGATGAACCTCCCTGGCACTGAGGGATTATTACCAAGCACCAACTAGCAAAGCATATGGGAAAAGACTTGGACCAAAAGGGGAAATGGTAAATACAAATGAGTTTTTATGGCTAAGAGATTTCAAAGTGAGTCTGGAGATCATTCCAGAAGTTACACTTATGCAAGTCTTGGCAGGATCTCATTGACTGACATAGTAAACAGCGCCTCAAATAGCAGGGCTGCTGAGGGCTCTAGAGATATCCAGAAACTATAAGCAGGGCAGATCCTTCAGGAATTTGGCACCCTGTCAGTGGGCCTTGCTCTGGAATTTATGCTCCCCAATACACCACATTTAGACTCATTTATAGTTCCCTACACATGGCTCTTTTGCCCCTTTTATTTGAACCCATAATTAGCACTATACTTGATAAATGTATGTCCCAGAGACTTAAATCTTTGCTCTCTCCATGTGCCTGTTGAGCCCTGAAATTAAGCAGAGTTGCAACACCTACTCTCCAGTTCATTGGACACACCAAGGACAGCTAACAGGAGATGATGATGAACAATGCCCTTCCCAAGGAACAGAGAGTGTCTGCAAGCAAGATAGCTCCATCCAGCTGCCCCATGGGATCTAAGCCCTCTCTCAATTAGAAACAGAGTGGGCATCATCATCCCAAAACCCTTAAGATTGGGGAATGAACAATGGACTAAAATAGACTTATTATTATTCTACCATAGACTTATTATTATTCTAGCAATGGAAGAACATTTATCATTGATCTAAAGACAGTGGCCACCAGAGGTTTTAAGGGGTGGGAGAGGGAAGAATAGGTATAATATGGGGGCATTTTGGGGACACTGGATTTGTCCTGCATGACATTCCTGTGATGGATACAGGCCATTGTATATTTTGTCATAACTTACAAAATTGTGTGGAACAAAGTGTAAACTATAATGAAAACTATAGTCCATGGTTAGCAGTAACGCTTCAATATGGGTTCATCGATTTTAACAAATGTACCACACTAATGAAGGATGTTGATAATGTGGGAAAGTGTGTGAGGGGGTGGGAGTGGGGCATATGGGAATCCCTAATATTTTTTATGTAACATTTATGTAATCTAAGTCTTCTCTAAAAATAAAAAATAAAAATTATTTTTTTAAAAGTGGCTGGCACCTGGTGGGCTTCAGAAAAGTACTGCAGACATGTCTTAACCTGGGAAATGCTCCTATTGGCTGGCCTGGCCCTTTTCCTCCCAAGTCCACCTCTGGAGGCCATGTAGCATTTTCACAGTGCTTGGCCACATTTTGTTCACTCCAAAGGCACAAAGTTAGGCCTCTTATGGCCCAAAGCTTCTGTCTTTCCTCAGACCTAGATGAAATCCCATGGCCAGGGGTTGCAGAGAAGATTGGAGATTTATTACATGCAAACATTCTAAGACATTGTTTTATTTGATATATTTAGAATCTGTATTCTTACATATGATAGGTTTTATATTCTATGGATATGGTAGGTTCCATATTTGTGAAGTTATTTCTATGTCAGATATTCTGTTCCATTGGTCTCTTGGTCTATCCCTTACAAAGCATTTATATTACTGACTCCATCTTCTTCCAGAACAGTGGACTCAAGTGTATCTCTAAGTGGGGGAGAGAAAATGATGAAAAGAATAACAGGATTAAAACACATCCAAAATATCATGTACAGTTGTGACACACCCCTTACAGGTTGTATAAATCCATCATATATTGGCCTTTTCTAGTTAAAATCACCCCCTTCCTATGTGGTATAGCATCTACCATGGTCCCAGGAGTTTGGCTCCATGGATGCTCAGGTAAGTGTGGACTTTATTCTGAAGGTTATCAGAAAGGCTAGTGCAGGAACAACACTTCTCAATTACACTGAATGGCATTTCTGCTTTAGCTAGCTCAGTTTTGATTTTCTAAACATTTAGCACTATCCCAGTGCAGATTTTACTTTGGTCTGGTATTTCAATTACTATTCAGGGTCATTCTACTGAGGTTGTTGCAATCTGGAATTGATTTCTTCTTCATTCATTATCCAACGCAGTATGCTCCAGTACTGCAGGGAGGCTGAACATAATAACAGAAGTTTCCTTCAACACCAGAATCCAATAATTCACAATAAGCAATGGAAGTCATAGACTTTTGATTTTTTATTTTATGTATGACTATTTTGACATGACCACAGCTTGGTTCTTTATACCACAATGCTTTATGCATCTCTTCTTTGGCGGAGTTTCAGATTTGGAGATACATGTTGCTTTTACACTAAGATAAAGGTTGGTCTGGCTATAAAAGTCCTGGGGGGACACTATTTCTGAGAGTTTGCAGATGCTGCTCAACTGTCCTGTAGATTTAAGTGTGTGCAGAGGTTTGAGGCTACCTGCTTTTTCCCCCTTCTCAGGATGACCATATTCCTCATCTCCAGTTTGTATTAAGTAGCTGAAGGGAGTATTAGAAATAGCTCCCTGGAAAGAAGTACAAACATTCTGACACCTCAGCACTAAGTCCCTATGAAATTTTCTTGCCCCAGAGAAACAGCCTGAGGAGAAGGATTTTTAAAAAGTTGTAGTTAAACATCTCACTGGGCATTGTTCTTCAGTTAGTTTTTCCTCCCAACCCCATACCCCATACTATTATTCAACTTCTTTCACCATTCAGGGGTAACAGGCTTTTGAAAATGACCAAGTTGGAGCTGGGATAGGTACCAAGCATGCCCAGTACAGCATCCCAGGCCGACAACGCACACCCTAAAGTTCCGCACATCCAGAGTGCGGACCAGCACTGCCTTGCCACGCCAGGGCATCCCTCAGGCTCACTTTCAGACTCTGGGAGTGAGAGCTCAAGAGGGTCTAAAGCAGACCTACACTTTATGAGATTTTGTCCAACTCTGCAGGAAGCAAAACCTTGCACCACAGAAGGTCTAAACTTACATGTTTGTAGAGGGGGAAATGCAAGGAAGACGGCAGATCAATGTGGCACGCAGGAAGGCCCTTGAGATGGACACAGAGGAAAGAAGCTCTCGGCCGAACCAGCACCAAAGCTTTTTCCGTACTAAATGGATTTCTCCTCTGTGGTCGGGAATGCGTGATGGATTTCCTTTATGCCTGCCACACGTTACACACTTCTGCTTCGGGCCCTTCAAATATTAACTGCCCTCTTCCCACTAGAGCGCCAACCTCCAGTGCCCAGCAAGGTGAGATATCCAAGAATTCCGCCCCAGAATCACCACCCACCACCGCACCTGCCTCTCATCCTTCCACAACAGCCAGACACAGATGAAGTAAAGGTTTTGGCATTGGGACACATTTTTATTCAGGAAGCAAGAGAATTTTTTACAAAGAACTTTGAAGGCAGAACTTCTTATAGATCACAATTGAGCAGAGGGAGAGGTGTTATTGTCACATCGATTCTTCTGAAGATCATCCAAAGATAAACTGAAATTTCAACTAAAAAACCCTACAGCAGATGAAGCTCGTGCCGCAGCATCCTGCAGGCCACACTGCGTCGAATCCACTGCCAGAAGCGTTGGAAACTCAGGTGGTGTCTCTGCGCAGCTGGGGCAGGAGGAGAGCGATGCTCGGGAGGGTTCCGCGCTGCGGAAGCCCCAGGATCCAGTTGTTTGTGCCCTTGGCGGGGCGAGCTCATGTCGGTCTCCTGGATGGTGGCTGCTTCTCTTGCGGGCCCCTCTGGCTCCCTCTGGGCGGTGGGCGGCGGGTCCAAGGTGGGTGGGTGAGTGTCCTGCTTGGAGGTGCTCTGGGCTCTGGGTGCGTGTCGCGGGCAGTCCCAGCACAGTAGCCCGCACGGACTGGAAAGCAGTAGCCAGTTGAAGTCCTGGCTGTCCCAAGAAGGCTCTCCCAGCTGGGGATAGAAAGGGAGCGGTCCTGGCCTAGAATCTTCCACACTCAGGCCTGGCAGTGTCTGTGACTCGGGCACCTCGGCTGCGGAATCCCAGGCCTGCCGTACACAGTGGAGAAAA
>JAQZBX010066637.1:0-16084 GCA_029593785.1 Cabassous unicinctus
GCTGTGGGGTGGCCTGACTGCACCTTGGAGTGGAAGCGTGCAGGAGAGGAGAAAAGGGCAGGGCCAGCTCCTCTATAAGGCACAGTAGGCACACAGTAGGCACTATCCAGCACTGCAATACTTTCAGAAGCCTATGAAAATGTAATTTTAATGTTTAAAAAAAATCAGTAGAAAAAAATGAATATAATAACAATGAATAGGTAATAACAAATCCAGCCTGGACTGTGTTTATCTTTATATCAACAGTCACGAAATATAATTTTAGATATTTTTTAATGGAAGAAGGGGTCCATGAAGGTCCAGGAAAGCCACACATTGTCCCAGGGCAAGGGAGGAGCTTCAGTTATCTTTCTTGGTGGGTGATATAGTCTCCCGTTTCAGGCGGCTCACAATGGGCCAAACCCCATTTCCTTTCCTCTCTGGCACAAGAAGACATTATCTTCCCTCTCTTCTGTTTCTCTGTTATATTTCTCTTTCTGTATCTGTAGTGGAAATCTGTTATTTTTGTCTTCTCAGCATCCATTCCCAATTTTTCTGATTATAGTCCCTAAATTTGTGTTAGAGGGAACAGTTCTCCTCACTGGATTCAGTCTGCGCTACCTGCCCCTGGCCAAGAGGGCACTTGACACAAATTGGATAAATCAGATGTTCACAACTTGTGATTTGACTTTTTAACAGAGTAATATAAAAACTTCATTAGTTGCTGGTGATGTCATCAACATGGCGATGTAAGACATCTTCTGAAAAAGCCACCCCAGAGAATCAGTGAATAAAAGGACAAACCCCACTGCTTAGAAACCTGGAGGATGGTAGAGACTGGAGAAGGACTCCACAAATGCTGAAACAAAGAGAAAGAAAAATATCAGATAGGAAATTTCCGTTCCAGACCCACCAGTTCCTTCCCTTCCCCCCAACTGGTCCTGAGCAGGTTGGGAGTCGTGCAGAGGCAGTAAGCTGGGTCCAATTGCCTGAACACAGACGAGAGAGCCACTCACAGCGTGACTTAGAGCCCCACAGGCACCCAAGCACAGGCACCCAAGTCTGCAGGACCCAGCGTGGAACATAAGCTTCTAAATTGTGCTGCATTAAAAAAAAAAGAGCCCCAGGAAGGGAGGTGGTGTGAAGAGAGACTTTGGTGGAACTGTTGGCAAGAGGTGCACTCACTCAGTTGACCCTGTCCCTGCATCAGGATAGCCTAACAAGGAAGAAACTGCAGGCACAAAAGTCTCACTAAGAGGATAAAAGGGGGTGAGGTTTAAGCTGAACTGCTATAGGATAGGGTGGGTCCCAGAACTGAAAAGTTTAAGGAAAAGGGGGCACAGAGTGAAAGAAAGAACTTAAGCGAATCATGGAGCTGGGGGTTAAATTCTGCACAAAAACATGCAGAGCAGATCAAGATTCCTGGAGGAGGAACAGAGCATAGGAAGCTTTCTGCTGAAGAAGGTGAGACAATTGCACAAAAATTGCGATCTTAAAAATTGTACCACATATCCAGGGCAAGAGTCAGATAAAGAGTAGTTGAGAAAATCTGAACAGTTAAACGTGGACTATTCTAAAGGTCTAGAAAAGTTGGACCAAGGGTCAAGGAAGAGCCTTAACACAAAACCAATCAACAATAAAACCCTAGACAAGAGAGAGAAACTGAGCTTCAGAGTTAAATCATCAAGATAATCAGATGCCTAGACATCAGCAAAAACTTTCAAGCCATACTAAGACAGTGAAAGATATGACTCAGTCAAGGGAACAAATTAAAACTTCAGGGGAGACGAAGAATTTGGGAGACACTAATCAGAATGTCAGATGCCAAAGATAAAGAGAGAATTCTGAAAGCAGCAAGAGAAAAGTGATTCGTCACGTACATAGGATCTTCAATGAAGCTGAGTGCTGGCTTCTCATCAGAAACCATGGATACACTGTCTTCTCAAGAGCCCATGGATCTCCCTCCAGGATAGACCACATGCTGGGCCACAAAGCAGCTCTCAATAAAATTTTAAAAGATTGAAATTATACAAAGCAATCTTCTCTGACCATAATAGAATGAAGCCGTAAATCAATAACAGGTAGAGAACTGGAAAATCCACAAAAATATGGAAGTTAAATAACATGGGTAAAGTACAGTTGGTAAAGAAGAAATTGCAAAGGAAACTGATGATTATTTTGAGATGAAAACGAGAACACAACATATCAAAATTTATGGGATGCAAGGAAGGAAGTGCTGAGAGGGAAATTTATAGTCCTAAATGCTTACATTAAAAAAGAAGAAAGAGCCAAAAATTCAGACCTATCTGGAAACCTGGAACAAGTAAAAAGAACAACAAACTAATCCCAAAGCAAGCAGAAGGAAGGAAATAACAAAGATCAGAGCAGAAATCAATGCAATTGAGAATAAAAAAACAAAAGGGAAAATTAACACAACCAAAGGTTGGTTCTTTGAAAAAAGTCAGTAAAATTGACAAGCCTTTAGATAGAATGGGAAAGAAAAAAAGAGAACAGACATAAATAAGTAAAATCAAAATGAGAGGGGATACATTACTACTGACCCCATGGAAATAAAAAAGATCATAAGAGAATACTATGAACAACTGTATGCCAACAAATTGACAACCTAGATGAAATGGACAAATTCCTAGAAACACACAAACAACCTACACTGACTACAAGAAACAGAAGATCTCAACGAACCAATTACATGTAAAGAGGTTGACTCAGTCATCAAAAACCTACCAACAAAGAAAAGCTCAAGACCAGATGGCTTTACAGGTGAATTCTACCACTGCAAGATGAATTAACACCAGTCCTGCTCAAATTCTTCCAAAAAATTGAAGAGGAGGGAACACTACACAACTCATCCTATGAGGCCAACATCATCCTCATACCAAACCCACACAAAGATACCACAAGAAGAGAAAATTCCAGACCAATTTCTCTTATGAATATAGATGCAAAAATCTTCAACAAAATACATGAAAATCTAATCCAACAGCATATTAAAAGAATTATACACCACGGTCAAGTGGGTTTTATCCCAGGTATGCAAGGGTGGTTCAATATTTAAAAAATCAATTTATATAATACACAGCTTTAACAAAAGGAAGGGAAAAATCTTGTGATCATCTTAATTGACTAAGAAAATAACATTTGACAAAATCCACCACCTTTTCTTATAAAAACACTTAGAAAAATAAGAATAGAAGGAAACTTCCTTGACATGATAAAGGCATATATGAAAAAAAAAACACAAAAACCTGCAGCTAACATCATACTTAATGGTAAAAGACTGAAAGTCTTCCCTCTAAGATCTGGAACAAGACAAGGATGCCCACTCTAACCACTGTTTTCAACATTGTCCTGGAAATTCTAGCAAGAGCAGCTAGGCAAGAAAAACAAATAAAATGCATACAAATTGGAAAGGAAGAAACAAAATTTTCACTATTTGCAGATGACATGATCTTATACATAGAAAGTCCTGAAAAATCTACAACAAAGCAAGTAGAAATAATAAATGAATTCAGCAAAGTGGTGGGGTACAAGATCAACACCCAAAAATCAGTAATGTTTCTATCTACTAGTAATGAGCAAGCTAAGGAAGAAATCAAGTTTAAAAATTGCATTTATAATAGCAACTAAAAGAATCAAATACCTAGGAATAAATTTAACCAAGTATGTAAAGAACTTGTACACAAAAAACTACAAAACATTGCTAAAAGAAATCAAAGACCTAAATAAATGGAAGGACATTCCATGTTCATGAATTGGAAGACTAAAATATAATTAAGATGTCAATTCTACACAAAATGATTTACAGATTCAGTGCAATAACAATCAAAATTCCAACAGCCTACTTTGCAGAAATGGAAAAGCCAATTATCAAATTTATATGAAAGGATAAGGAGCCCCAAATAGCCAAAAACATCTTGAAAAAGAAGAATGAAGTTGGAGGACTCACACTTCCTGACTTTAAAATTTATTACAAAGATACAGTGGTCAAAATATGATATTGGCACAAGAATAGATATATTGATCAATGGAATCAAGTTGAGAATTCAGAAATAGACGATTACATCTACAGTCAATTGATTTTTGACAAGGCTGCCAAGTCCACTCAATTGGGAAATAACAGTTTTTTCAACAAATGGTGATTGGGAAACTGGATCTCCAAATGCAAAAGAATGAAAGAGGACCCCTACCTCACACCATATAAAGAAATTAACTCAAAATGGATCAAAGACCTAAATATAAGAATCAGAACTATGAAACTCCTAGAAGAAAATGTCGGGTTGCATCTTCAGGATCTTTTGTTAGGCAAGGGTTCCTTAGACTTTACACTCAAACCACAAGCACTGAAAGAAAAAAATAGATAAAGGGAGACTCCTCAAAATTTAAAGCTTTTGTGCATCAAAGGACTTTGTCACAAAAGTGAAAACACACCTATTCAGTGGGAGAAAATATTTAGAAACCACATAGCTGATATGGGTTTAATGTCCAGAATATATAAAGAAATCCTACAATTCAACAATAAAAAGACAAACAATCCAATTTAAAAATGGGCAAAAAAAACTTGAAAAGACGTTTCTCCAAAGAGGATATACTAATTGCTAAAAAGCACATGAAAATATGCTGAACATCACTAGCTGTTAGGGAAATGCAAATCGAAACTACAATGAGATATCAATTCACACCCACTAGAACGGCTTCTATTTTTTAAAAAAGAGAAAATTTACAAGTGTTGGAGAGGTTGTGGAGAAATAGGAACACTATTCATTGCTGGTGGGAATGTAAAATGGTGCAGCTGCTATGGAAGACAGTTTGGCAGTTCCTCAGGAAGCTAAGCATAAAATTATCGTATGATCTGGCAATCTCGCTACTAGGTATATACCCAGAAGAATTGAAAGCAGGGACTGGAACAGATATTTGCATACTGATATTCAAAAGGGCATTATTCACATTTTTCAAAGGGTGGAAAGTGTGAATGGACATGAAAGTGTCCATTCATTGATGAATGGATAAACAAAATGTGGTATTTACATACAACGGAGTATTATTCAGCTGTAAAAAGGAATGAAGTCCTGATGCATGTCACAACATGGATTAAGCTGGAGGACATCATGCTGAGTGAAATAAGCCAGACACAAAGGACAACTATCGTATGGTCTCACTGACATGAACTAATTATAATAAGCAAACTCATAGGGTCAGAATACAGGAAAACTCCAGGTCCCAGTGGCATCACTGTTGAATTACATCAAAATTTAAAGAATAAAGAATGCCTGTCTTAAACTCTTCCAGAGAACAGAAAATGATGGAGCATATCTCAATTCATTTATGATGCTAGTACAACTTGATGCCAAAACCTGAAAAGACTAGAACAAGAAAGGAAAATAAGTTCATCTCACTCATGATTATATGTGCAAAACTACTAAACAAAATGTTACCAAGCATAATCCAGCCATATACAAAAAGAAAAATATATCATGACCAAGTTAGGTTTAGTTCAGAAATGCAAGGTTAATATAACATTAGAAAAGCCATTAATGTAATTTGCCACATTAGGAGGTAAAAGGAAAAAATGATGTTTTTCAATAAATGCAGAGAAAACATTTGATAAAATTCAACATTCATTCATGATTTTTAAAATAACTTAGTAAACTAGGAAGAGAAGGAGAATCCTCTATTCAACTAAATTATTTCTGTTTTTAAATAAAAAATGCAGAAAAATCATGCTTAATGGTGAAACATTGAAAGTGTTTTCTTTGAGATCAGCAGAAGGAGACAGGCTCCTGCTCCCACCCCTTCTATTTATCATCGCCATGGAGGGCCAAACCAGTGCAGTGAGGGAAGAGTGACAAATAAAATGAGGAAGAAGCAAAACTGCCATTATTCAGATATTATGTGATTATATATATAGAAAATCCAAAGATATCAACTCAAGAATAATCAGTACTGACAAGAATTTCGCAATATTGTAGGATGCAAAATCAATTTACAAAAATCAATTACATTTCTCCATATCAGCAACAAACAAATCATAAATAAGATAAATACCTGTCATAATAGCACGAAATACTACAAAACCAGGAATAGATTTAAAAAACTGGAAGTGCAAGAGCTCTTCAGAGATAACTGTATATTGAGAGATTATAATATAATGTAGAAAAGCATGCCATGTCCATGGTTAGAAGACTCAGTACTGTAAAAATGTTAATTCTCATCAGATAGATATACAGTTTCAATGTAATCCCAATCAAAATATTGAAAGGCTTGTCTTTTTTTTTTTCTTAATTACCAAGTTTTTCCTAGAATTTATATGGAAGTGCAAAGGGTCAGGAATAAACAAAACACTCTTAAAGAAGAAACTTAAGGTAGGATGATTTGTTCTGCCAGATAACATGATTTATTGTAAAGCTCTAATAATTAAGCTACAGATAACTAAGGTAAAAATCCAGACAAATGCACCAGTGGAACAGAATACAGAGCCAAGAAACAAAAACTGACAAATGTATAGACTATTTATGACAAAGATAGCACAGCAAAAGATTAGAAAAAAAGACTTTCTATAAATAATTCTGGAACAATGGGATATCAGTATGGAGAAAAATAAACTGTATCCTTACCTCACACTATACACAAAAATGATTCCAGACGGACTTTAAACTAAATGTGAAAGGCAAAGCAATAAATCTTTCTAAAATAATTTGGGGAAACATCTAATTTTCTTGGGTTAAGCAAGGAACTTAACAAGGCACACTGACCGACCGTTAGGGAAAGATAAGTTAAGAACTTCTGTTCAGGGAGGCGGGTGTGGCTCAATGGTTGGAGCCCCCGTTTACCATGTGGGAGGCCCGGGTTCGCTTCCCGGGGCCTCCTTGTGAGGGCAGGCCGGCCCGCGCGGCGCGGTGGGCTGATGCAGCAACCTCACAGCAAGGGGGAGATAAGCAGACACGGAAGAAACACACAGCGAATGGACACAGCAAGCACAAGCAGCAAGGGGGGGATAAATAAATAAATAAATAAATAAATAAATAAATAAGAACTTCTGCTCACAAACAGCACCTTTAAGAGAGTAAAAGAGCAAGCCACAGAGTGGGAGAAGATTTTGGAACACTTAACTGACGAAGTTGTATCTGGAGCATAAAGTAGTACAAATCAATAAGGAAAAGGTATAAAACCCAAAGAGAAAATGGCAAGGAGATTGAACAGATCCAAATGATCAAAAAATATATGATAAGTTGTTTATACTTATTGTAACGAGGGCAATGCAAAGCATAACCACAATGAGCTGCCGATGGATATTTCTAATGAGGAGGACAAAAGGGTCTGAGGTTAAGAGGAAATTCAATTTTTATTCTATCACTTGAGTGTATTTAATTTTACATTGACCTTGTATTTCTTTAAATTAAAAAAGAAATTGAATTACATGTAAATTAAAGAAGGAAACAACAAGGCAAAGACCAGAACCGAGAGGACAGACCCTGTCTCCTCGAGCAGTCCAACAGGTATTTCAGGCTCCAGCAGCTTTTGTTTTCTAATAGTAGAGTGGTTTCCTAGGACAATCTGTTTTGCTTTCACTTGTAGAAGGTCATAGTGGGCTGGGAAGATACCTGGCTGGCTTGAAATAAAACCCTTTTGAAATACCTCTGTTTGAATTAAAGTATTTATTGGGGTTTAATTTTCTATTTTGATGGCCCACTCATTCACCTAGTACTGACTGAGCATCTACCACGTGCCAGCCATTGTTCTAGACAACGGGGCTATAGCTGAGAACAAAATAGACAAATTCCTTGCCCTCTTGAAGCTAATATCCTAGAGGGAAAGACAGAAAAGAAATAAATATTCATAATGATACCAGGAGTAATATATGCTATGAAGAAAACTCAAGTGGGGTTAGAGTTGAGAGGCGCCATTTCAGGTAGGAAGTGGCATTCCAGCAGACGATGGGAGGAAGAGAGGGAGGGAGGGAGCCCCACAAACATCTGTGGGAAGAGTCACAGGCAGAGAGAGCTGTGCAGGAGGCTGAGGTGGGCTTGAGTGCTGGTGAACGCTAAGACGTGGGCTCTGGTTGATGGGGGGAGAGTGTGCTGTTTTGCTGTGCTATTTCTTCTGAAGGGGTGAAGTCGAGCCTGGGTTTTATGCCTCCCGCTGGTCTTGATGTTGTCCTCCAGACAAGCCTGTGCTACTAGAGCGGTAGCAGATGTCAGATTGTGTCCCGACTCCAATCCCAGAACGGCTCACAAGTTGTCTTCTTCTGGTGGAAAAGTCTCTCGTCTGGGGATTTTTCACCTAATTTTGTAAGGTTTCCAAAATGAGGTGGGCATCGCCAGCATCTCACCGATGGGTGTTGTTGAGCCCCCTTCTTCCCGCCGTCTAGGAGTTCAGAAGAAACACACAGCCTGCCTTTGGCTCCCTGACCGCCACTCTCTTGTTTCGTCCACACAGAAGGATTACTTTCTTTTCTTTCACAGTTAACTTTGGCTCATTAAAATGAAATGCGCAAACATTTAGCAACCAAAAAACGGGTTCCCCTTTCCCTGAGGGCTTGCTTTTCAAACTCTGCCAGCAAGTGATGAGAAGTATTTGCTTTCTGTCCTGGCGGGCAGAAGTGCCCCCACCCCAAAGTGGATAATGTCCCACTCGTGGGACAAAGCGAAGGGAGGAAGAGCAGGTGTGAGCGTGTAAACCAGGTTGAACGCTCAGGCCCCGTCCCACTCTCCCGCCAGCGATCCCTTTGTGCATGTCAGTGTCCCTAGGACAGTAGCTTCTTCCCTTAGGTGGGCACACTGCCACCACTGGGGGGTGACTCCTCTGGCTTCCTTGGGTGTGTGCGTCAGCCTGGCGTGGCGTGAACTGCTCACCTCCTTTGTGCTTTGTCTCCAGGACTTGATTTCCCAACTATTCTGGTCTCTTGTCCCCCTCTGGGCCACCTGTGTGTTTGTTAGGGTCAGACGTCATCCCACAGGTGCTAACTCGGGCTGTTGCCTCCCTGGCTCCCCAATCCCCCAGCCCCCCACTTCGTGCCGGCCCCATCTTCCTCCACCTCGCTGCTCAACTCTGCTGCTTCAGTCCCTGGAGAGTTTGCCATCAGGCCCACCTCCTGAGAAACGCTCCACCTCCTCCCCCTGCCAGGTGAGCCCACCTGCACCTGAACTCTGCACGTGCCAGGACAGCTTTCCTGACATCCTGAGAAGCAGGGTCTTGATGATCTCATCCACCTCAGTGGCCCTCCTGTACTTCCGCCCCGTGTTTTGGTGAGGGGTCGGGCCTTGGTAGGAGGCGTTTGGTAGTGGCCGATCCTACCAGGCTGTCCTCGGTTTTCACTTCAACCGGCCGCTTTCTCACAGCTCCTGGACGCTCACTGGGGGCCTGGTCTTGCAGATCCTGCTGTGCTGAGCAGCAGTGCTGGCTGCTGCCCTTCCTGGGCTCGTTTCTGAGGCCGCCCGTTCCCTCTGACGCAGTGGCTCACTCCTCTCGTCCTCAAGCACACGGTTCCTGGTGGCACTGGGCCTGGAGTGAACCACACAAGCTCATTATTGCCCCTTTCACTCAGGGGAGAGTGTTCCTTACACTGGGTGGAGAGGGGCAGGTGAGGGAAAGGATGCCCCTGCTGACGTCCAGCAGTGCTCCTGACCCAGGGCGACGGGGACAGTGGATCTCAAGATAGAGCCAGGGTCAGAATTCCTTAGTACTTAGGAAAATGCAGATTTCAGGGATCCATTGACAGATAAGGAAACTGAGGCACAGAGATTAAGTAATCACATAGAGTTAACCTCTATCTTATACTACCTCTATTTAATTATTTTATATTCTGAATTTAATACTGTTATTATCTGTGCTCTAAGAAGCCTAATTCTGCTGTTTGATGATGCACCTGGCTCTGGCTCATAGTATTTTGTTATAATTTGAAATTGTGAACTCCTGTTGGGTCGGCTTCATCCTGGGTGTCCTCTTGGCTTAAGTTGGGTGGGAGAAATCCCTCCCAAGGTGTTTCAGTTTTGCTTCCTCCCAGACACCCTGGAGATATGACCTACTCAAAACCACTTTTTATTAATTTCTCGGTTTAGGGTCTCCTGGGATAAATTTGAAGCCAAAACCCATGTGAGACAGCCCTGGCATGCAAATTCCCCAGGCAGACTCTTCCATTCAGAGCACAGGCTGCTTGTCACCTTCCTTTGACGGTGAGTGGACTTTCTCTAGTTCCTTTTCCGTGAGCGTGGGGCTCGGAGGGAGCAGCTTTGTGCAGGGGTCTCGGCTCTAACTTTCTGCTCATGGTCTCCTGCCATGCATGGAATGAGTCTATTTTTAAGCCTAGGTTTCTGAGTTCCATTTAGGATGACCTAATTCTCAGAACTTGAATTTTCATTTGGGAGCCTATTAGTTCTCGCATTAAATTAGCCTTCTCACCTGACGTTCCTGAGGAAGCCAGCTCTTTAGTGATGTGTAGGGATTGTGGCGTTGGATTCCCTTGGCCCTCAAATCTCAGACCGAGTGATCTGGTCATGGGTTTAGCACCTGCAATTCACAGTCCCTGCTTGATGTATTAAGGGAAGTTCAAGTTAAAATGTTTTCAGCTCAGACAGCAATTATGACCTGAGCCCAGCTGATTTAGATGTCGTGTGAGCTCTGGTTTCATACAATCAAGGCCATAGATGAATCCAGAAGTGCATATATCATAGCCGTTCAAAAGGGCCCAGTAAGTGAGTCTTGCAGCAGCATTACTACTGATGGTGACGCTGGAACCAGCGTTTAGAAAGTACGTGCTATGTGCTAGTCACTGTGCTCAGCATTTTTCATATTTTATTTCCTTAGAAACCCGTGGAGCCAGGAGTTCCAAGGAGCCAGGGCTTGCAAGAAGTAGGTACTGTTGTTTCCAGTTTGCAGAAGAAAAGTAAAGCTTGGAGAGGTTCTCTCGCCTGCCTGAATACCGAGGTTACTTTGCAATATTGCTGTACGACTAACAATTCCAGAATCTCGGTGGCTTTCAGCAATGATTTCTCACTCACAGTTCTACGGGTCAGCTGCAACTCAGCCGAGCTCAGCTCCAGGCGCCACGCTTCAAGTTGGCCTTTGAGTAATCTCAGGACCCAGCTGAAGGCACAATGCCTGCCCAGAGAAAGCACTTCTCACGGTGACGGGGAAGACGTCCAAGACGGAGGTGCCGCCAAATGCCAGGCCTCTTAAGACCTCTCCTCCAGCGGGTGTCTTGTCCCCTCTGCTCATGCTCCATTGGCCGAGGAAAGTCTCATGGCCAGGCCCAGGGTCTAGGGGGTGGGGAAATACATTCCATGCCCAGAGAACCGCAAAGAGAACGGAGGAGTCGTGGGCAAATCAGATCATCTGCCATGTTAATCAGTGAATGTTTGCCCAGCACCACCACGAGGTCCTCTCCCAACTTGGAGTTTTTGAAAGAAAGAGTGGAAAGATTGATTGATTGGGAGGTGTCTTGCTATTGTTATGGGGCGGATCAATAAGTTCAGCTCACGCTCTGCCCTTCATTCGCTCAGTCACCATTACAGCGCCCACGGCAAGTGCTCAATGCATGTGGTGAATGAATGAATGAAACCAAGCAAGACTCGTGCAAAATGGCTGGTGCCCTAAATGCCCTTTAGCTGAGACCTTGTCACAGAGGCACACCTTGGGGTCCAAGGCACCACCCCAGAGAGCCCACAGTGAGGCACCCACTGGGGCAGATGTGAGTCCTGGGCCCTGCCTTGTGGTGAGGACACAGGACAAGGGGGAAGGGGCTCAGACCCGTATGTCTGGAGCCAGCTCAGCTGAGGGCAGGGGAGGAATTGTTTTGCCAATTGGTGTAAAAGGGGCCTGAGGATCACCCTGGGTGATTAATCCTTGAATTCCTTGTCCATGCAACCCATATATGAAAGGGTGAAAATAGCAAATCATAATGGCTTGGCTTGGGAGAGGGGACAGTGAAGTGGATAGTGATGAGGGGAGGCAGCCACAGCGGGAGGGAAAGAGGATGCTTCTTCTATCAGCCCCAAGATTAGACAGAGACTGGCTCCTACCCGCCACGCAGGTGAGGTCTGCTAACCCAGCTGACCACCTCAACACCGCGGCCAGCACAGTGGCGCTCAGCCAGCCTTCAGTCTTCTCATCATCCTGCATCACATTTTTTCCCGTAGGAAGCACTGTCTCCTTCCCCTTGGAGTGAACTTCCTGGGCTGCCCCAGCACCGACTACCTCTTCTTAGCACCCACCTGAGCCAAGTCTCTGTCAGAAACTCACAACAGCACTGCCTTAATTTACTGCCTATCACTACCCTGGGCCTTACCCCACCATCAATGGTGCAGGCTTAACCCCTACACAGTTTGGCAACCCCCAATATTAGAACCTATTCTTGGATGGGATGAACTGAACCAGCCCATCTTGAGGTCTTGAGCTGGGACAATGGTTAGTGATGCCCCCATTATCTCCCAATGAAAGGAGAGAATGTGCACCTTCCTCTGAAATTTGTGCAAATTCTGAATTTCAGGCCATGCTGGCTGAATACAGATTTCAAAACTTTTTTTTTTCCTTTTATCTCATGCCCTACCCTCAAAGACCAGTTGAAAAGTGTGGCTGATATGGTTTGCTTTTCATGCCTAAGGGGTGTCTTAGGGAATGTTTGTCTGTTGGGAAGAAAAGCTCTAGAAAGCTGAGAGCTAAACTCTGCCCGTGCAGCCACAGCTCCTCCATTCCTGCATGGCATTATTTTCCTCTGCCCTTGAGATTCCTGATGCAGCTAATGGGCCCTTGGACAGTCGGTAAGATGGGGGTAGAGAGGAGAGGAGGAGAACACAGCCACTTTTTTAAAGCCAGCCGTGCTTTGGCTGTGAGAACTGAAGACGGTGAAGATCAGAGCAAGTCCGAATTCCAAGTCTTCAATGAATCCTGCCCTTTGAACATGAAAGCCCCGACTCGGGCTCCCAAGCCAGAGCGCCATTTAAGCGACGGTCACCCTAGGCCCAGTCCAACTGTGAATAAGATCAAAGATTTCAAGGCTCAAACCTTTATGAGAATGAGACGTTTAACCGCCCCATGTATTTCCAAAAATATGCGAAAGACCTGAAGAGCGAGAAGCCCCAGTGGCTTTGGTTTTCCTCCAGCCCCACCCAGGGGCATGTCTCGCTCGCTCTCCATCCCTCCCTTGTTGGCCACTGCAGGACCTTCCGCGTGAGGACACTCAGATAAAAAGGGCCCCAGCCTTTAGGTCTTTTTGCCACTATTTCTCAATTTTTAAAAAAAGATTATGTTTTGGAAGCCAAAGTTTTAGGAACTGTTATGAACCTACTCATTGGCCTTTCCTTCTGATAGAATGGCTTCTGGGTGGGATGCTAGATGAGTGGGACGCACCTGCCTGTTCATTCCTGCAGCCTGCTAGCTTCTGTGGCTGGAGCTACGTACAGACCACTCCAGGTTCTGAGGCCAATCCTTCCTGGATCTTAAGGTAACTTAAAGGGACTTTGGCCAGGTGTTCCATTCTGCTCACACCAGGATTGTTTTCATCCTGTGCATCACTTCTTGTACTGGGGATATCCCTTTTTCGGGAACCTAACAGTTATTTTACACTCCACTTCTAGTGGCTTGGCTTTGGTTGACTTTCTTCCACCTGTCTGAGTTTCTACAGGTACTTTCTTGTTCTTACCCCTCCTGTGCCACTACCTGTCTTCCCACACCTCTGTCTTCAGCCTCCTGTCAAGACAGCTTGCTATTCATTCACCCTTCTGTCTGAATACTCTGCACTTCTACCTCCTGTCCAAGTTACATATGGACTCCTTTGGGGGCCTTTCTGGATCACTGCCACCTTGTGATGGATTTCCAGTGACTGAGATGCCTCAACAGTCTGCCCTACCAAATATTGGGTTCTAGTTGGATAGGAGGCTATGACTGAGCCTCAAAGAATCAGCCATAGCTTGGTGCATAGCTTGGTGCTCTGGATCAAGAGCTGCAAATATGGACCTGGAAATTTGGTTACTTTATTATGAGGTTATGATCCTGGGTTTACTGGAAAGATAATGGTTTGAAGTACTTGGGTTTAAGTCTTAGCTCCACCTGCCATCTTCTGGGTCACTCTGGGCAGGTCCTTTCCTCTGGTGGGACTTCTTTTGCTTATCTGTGAAATGCAAGTTGAAGAAAGAGAGTCCCTAAGGACCCCCTCCAACTCTGAAGTGCCTTGACTCTTGTGAACTTTTGTCTGAGGT
This sequence comes from Cabassous unicinctus, assembly GCA_029593785.1. Classification (NCBI taxonomy): domain Eukaryota; kingdom Metazoa; phylum Chordata; class Mammalia; order Cingulata; family Chlamyphoridae; genus Cabassous; species Cabassous unicinctus. The sequence goes on from JAQZBX010066637.1 coordinate 14,190, forward strand.
AGTTCTGCTTTCAAGAATGTGTGAACTTCTTGTGAATCTTGTCAGTTTGGGTGGACAGAGCTGACCATCCTTTATTTGGTCTTTGTCTACAAACTTGTTTACTTAAGTAGCATCTCTAACTCTCCACTGTCCTTTCCCCACGGAATTTTATTCTGTGTCTCTTCACTTAGAGACGCATCAAATCAATTCAGCAAATACCTATTGGATATTTACATAAAGGAAGAATGGCTTTGAGAATGAGGTAAGGTCTTGGCATGTTGAGTGTCTTCCTCCTTAATGGAGATGAAACCATCAAAACTCACCGGGGGGTCCCACCTATAGTAAAGTGGTCAGAGCTTCCGATGCTCCTACCCCTGCTTCGCCTCTCATAGACCTAGGGCTGGAAATTTTCTGAGCCTTCCTAGGTGAGCATTTCTGTGCCTTCCAGACTTAGAAAATAAACTCAATCTCTACCTTTGGAAGGAGCATAAAAAGGAGGGCCCTTAAAAGAATATCTCTGAGCTGAGCCAAAAAGGCTCTCCTCCATGTTGACCTTGAGAATTCTCCTTGTAATACAACTGGGCCAAACGGTTCTGCAGCATCTCATATTTCTGTAGCAATTCAAAACCCACATATGGCTTTTGCCTACCTTATTTCATCTGAGTCCTAAAATAACCCTGTGAGACAGGCAAAGCAGATAGATATATGTGCTTATTCCCACTTTTCAAAGGAGAAACTGAAGCTCAGGAAAGTGGCATGACTTGCCAAAGCCACTCTCTGGACCCCCGATCACACGTCCTCTGGCTTTTAATCATTATCTTTTCTATTTGAGGACATGCACCTGCCTCTTCAGCCATAGCCCTGAGCCTTGCTCTGCAGTGACGACCAAAGAGCCTCCTCAGGCAGCTCCACAGACCAGTTCCAGGCAGCTGTGCAGAGGACAATAGACATGCTGTTACCACCGTGGGCAAAGGGGCACGGAAGCTGAGGTGTCATACATGCCAGGGAGCTGAGAGCCCTACAGCCAGCCCTTCCTGGTGTATGACAGTGACTTCAGAGCTCCAAACATATTTTTGCCAGTTTCTCATAAGCTCCAGTTGTCCAGAGCTTCCTGAAGCACTTGTGAGGCAGGGAGGGGGTGGGGGTGAGGTTTATCGCTTTGCTTTAAACAAAACTACAAAATGAGGCTGCCATGTGCCTGTCCCCACAGCAGCTCCGCTGGCCCGTGCGGCTATGGGTTCCCTTTCCTTTCCCCTCCTTTTCAGCACAAGAGCCCTCTCTGGGGTGACCAGATGCTGCAGTTACCAGGCCAGAGAGAGGGCACCAGCCACGCGGCTGATTACGAAGCCCGCCCAGCATGTGTGTCTGCCCAGTAGCCCTGGGTACGGAAAGCAAAGGCCCTAAGCTCACAGACACACTCAGGCCCAGCTCCTCCTGGGCAGGGCAGGGCAGGGCGAGCAGGGCTGGCCCCTGGAGGGAGCCTGGCTGAACATAAAAGCGCTGGAAGGAAAGCCTCCTCCTTCCCAATATGGCAGTCTGTTGATGGGAAAAGCCTGGTCTTAGGATGGCCACGGTGGGACGGCCCTTCCAGAGCCCCTGCTGCCGCCTCCTTGCAGTGAGAGGAAGCCAGAGGCCAGAGAGGACACACATGGAGGGCCGCTGGGAGTGGCCCAGGGAAGGCGGCAGGCACAGACCCAGAGCTCCGCTGCGGTGGTCTGAGCTGGGGGCTGCATGGCAAAGACGCCCGCACCCCTCTCGTGCTGGAAAGGCAGGCAGGGAGGGCAGCGCGCACCTGCAGGCCAGGCCGGAGGACAGCGCGTCTCTAGGGCAGCCCACACGGCACAGGCAGCACTCGGTGGTCCCCACAAGCCAGTGTCACAAAGACAGGGTGCATTCTGAGAGAGAGAGAGAGAGAG
>JAQZBX010066638.1:0-16085 GCA_029593785.1 Cabassous unicinctus
AGGGAGGGAGGGAGGAAGGAAGGAAGATTGGAGGTTACCGTAGGCTGAGGTGAGGGGAAATGGGAGTAATTGCTTAATGGATAAAAAAGTTTGTTTTGGGTGATGAAAAAGTTTTAGTAATGGAAGGTGGTGATGGTAGCATGCCATTTAAAAATAATTAATGCTGCTGAATTGTACACTTAAAAATAGTTAAAATGCCAAATTTTATGTTATATAAAATACAATAAAATCATATTTAAAAATAACCCTCCCTTTGCCTGGGAAAGGGCAGAAGGGAACTCTCTGGGATGATAGGAATATTCTGCACCAGGGGATTGCAAATTTTTTCTGAGAAGAAATGCTATAACTCCCCCAAGAAGAGTCAACAGTCATGACCATCAACCAGAACCAACATCACACTGTTTTTCTTTATGTTTCTAGGCCAAGAGAAATAAGGAAAAATTAGCAAATCCACATCCACAGTGAGCAACTAATATGCTTATCCCCAAAATCAACAATAGACAAAAAAATAAATAACACCACTAGGAATTAGAGTAACACAAGTGACAAGCTTTGATAAATATGCATTTTTATTATATTCATGAACCTGGTATCAAAGAGACCATAACTTCTTCATCAATTCATATGGAATAGACCCTAAAACAGCCTATGTGTTATGCCACAGAGCCAATTTCGAATTCGAAAAAGCAAAAATCAAATAGATTGCACAAAGTCACTGACTACAATGCAACAAAATTAGAAATGAACTATAATAGGACAGCCAAGAATAATCTTGGCAATATTAAAAACACCATTTAAAATAACTCTTGGATTAAAAAGAAAATGACAAATTATTTGGAAATGAATGATTCTGTGAGCACCAAAACCATAATGACAGAAAGGTGGAACAATGGCATAAGCATATAATGTAGAAGATGTGACTGAAGGCAGCAGTAAAATCAGTCCAGAAAGAAGGAAAGTATTCAAAAAATGATACTGAGACAGCTGGTTAATCATCTGGGGGGGGGGGATATTAAATCCATCTCTGATATTCTAAAAAATTTAAAATAGAATAGTTTATATTTAGGTATATTAGTCAGCCAAAGGAGTGCTGAAGCAAAGTACCAGAACTCTGTTGGCTTTTATAAGGGGTATTTATTTGGGGTAGAAGCGTACAGTCACTAGGCCCTAAAGAGTCCAACTCAAGTACCTCATAAGAGGTACTTTCTCACCCAAAGTCATTGGCCATGTGTTGAAGCAAGATGGCAGGCAATGTCTGCGAGCGTTCAGCCTCCCTTCTTCCTCTTAAGGCTCTGTGGTCCCAGCTTCTTCTGATCTCAGCTGTAGGCTGGCACAGGGCTTGTCTCTCTTCCCAGGGCTCATTTCTTTCCGGGCTCAGCTGCTCTGTTCTCTTCACAATGTCAGCTGTAGACTATCAGATTCATCTCTCTTCCCAGGGCCTCTGCTGTGTCTAATGAGCGATCTCTTCCTCTGTGTTCTTCTTTGTGTATCTACTTCTCCATGTTCTTGATCGAGCCGACTAAGGGGGGTGGGGACTCAACCCTGCACACCCTATTGACTTGGTCAAATCAAAGCCCTAATCATAACATAATTTAATCAAAGCCATCATTAATTTTAATCCAGTCACATTTATTGAGATCACTGATACATTGGATTCCTTTCTGCTAACTTAGGTTTTTTATTGAATCTAATACAATAAAAAGGTCATCACGCCCAAAGAAACAGACCAGTTTACAAACATAATCAATATCTTTTTTTTTTTTTTGGGAATTCATAAATAATCTCAAACTGCCACATCAGGCTCATGCAGACTGACAGAAAATTTCATAACAACCATACATCTTCCACCACTTAACTACTGTCAAGGCACATCACTCCTAAGGGAGATCCCCCTAAAGATAGGGCAGGGGGAGACAGTGAGACAGAGAAACAAAGATGAGAGGGAAAGAATATACATACAAGAGACAAATTTACAGCTAGGTCACAAGGCTTATGCCCTGTGTTACAATTAGAGTTCAGAAGTGAGCTAGATGTCACAGGGAGTCTTAGTCTGCTATAACAAACTCCACACAATGGGTCAGCTTAAACAACAGGAATTTATGGTCTCACGGTTTTGGAGGCTGTAGTCTACATAAAGTTCTCCACATGCCCTGCTTTGTCGTGGGGTCTGAAGCGTTCCTTGGGGTTCCTTGGTTTGCATCTCTGCCTCCGTCACATGGCTTCTCCTTCTGGCTTCTCTTTCTCCTGCTCAGTTATATGCATTTCCTCTCCTCATAAGGACCTCACATAGGTTAAGACCCACCTAGATTCAATCTGGCTTCATCTAACCAGGATCTTTGAAGATCCTATTCACAAATGGGTTCACACCCACAGGAACACAGATTAATATCTGAACACATCTTTTGCTGGGGACATGATTCAATCTCCAACACAGGGACATGCATTAACACATTTTATCTGAATAGCAAAATGAAGTCAGAAAAAAATGTTCGGAAAAAATTAAATCTCATTTGGTGGACTGGCTTGACAAAGTGGGTCAGCTTTGTCAATTAGGTCAAATGCTGGACATTCCTCATAAATTGAATGAACTAAATCTGCAGTTCCAAAGTTGATAAAAATAAGCATTTTAAACACCCAAGAAGGAATGATTTTATTTAAAAAGAAATGTATCTTGAAGACCTTATGCTTAGTGAAGTAAGCCAGTCACTAAAGGACAAACATTACATGACCTCACTGATATGACTTAAGCAAATTGAGCAGATTCACAGAGCTAGAATTTGGAAGATAGGTTATCGAGAGAGAGAAAGGGAGTAGAGGGTGGTAAAATGATGCTCAATATGGGCAAAACCTATGATAAGGTGGAAGGGGGTGGTTGAGCAGTGGATAGGGGTGATAGTGGGCAATGATGTGACTGGGGTCAACAGTGCTGGAGGGGGAGTAGAGTGGGGGGGTTCGGTTGGACTATCCATGGAACTGGGGGGAGGGTTGGAGGAAGGAACAGCTGAACTCTGGGGAATTGTAGGTCTGTGGTTAAAAATACAATAGTGGGAATGTTCTTTGGCAAATATGGCAGGGGAGGTTACTAATGCACGGCATTAGGGGTGGGGGGCTATGTGGTGGTATAGGGCACACCTGGGGCATGCTTCTGTGGCATGTGAATGCGTTCATCTTGTCATAGTGTGTTATTTCAATGGGTGGAGACCCACACAATAAACAAGAAAATATTAAACTCCCATCCTGGGGAGTTCTGCTATGTTCTCAATAAGAGGGGCAAGAATCTCTTGAGAAGACAGGCAGTGCCTAATAAAAGAAAACAGGCCAATATGTCAAATCTGCAAAATTAATGCACATAACTATGAACTTTATTCTTTAAAAATTGAAACTTAGTGGTTACCATAGGTTGTGAGGGGAGGGAGAGGGACAAACAGAATAGATAAGAATATAGGACATTTTTAGGGCATTGGAATTTTTCTGCAAGATCTTGCAATGACAGATACAGACCATTTTAAATTGTGTCAAAACCTATAAAAGTGTATAGTGCAAAATGTAAACCATTGACCATAGTAACAATGCTTGAATATTTGTACATCACTTGTAACAAATGTACCATACTCATGTAAGATGTTATTAATAGGGGAAAATGTGAGAGGGGGAGGGTATGGGGCATAGAGGACTCCCCTATATTTTCTATGTGACTTTTCTGTAACCTAAAGCTTCTTTGAAAATAAAGCAAAAAATATAAAACACTGGGGGAATATACAGAAGAAATTGTCACTGTACATAAAAGATAATATCTTACAGTGATGAGACACAATGAAAAAAACTTTTTTATTTTTGTATTTTTTCATTATTATTATTTTTACTTTTTTGTTTGTTTGTTTTATTTTTTGGGAGGTTTTAAATTGCAGAAGGGTCGCAACTGTGGCAGGGGAGGATCACTGGTGCTGGGTGTTGGTGATGATGTGTGGGAAGGGATGCACCTGGGGCATGCATCTATGAATATGAATATGTTCATGTAGTCATAGGGTGTTTTCTAGGTGGATGGAGACCCACACAATAACCGAAAGAATATTGAATTCCCATCCTGGGAAGTCCTGCAACCATCTCTAATAGAATGGCAAATATCCCTAGAGTACATGGGCAGTGCCTACAAAAGAGCACAGACTAATATGCCAGGCTCTTGATACTGATGGTTGTACTTAATCAACCTTGTTCTTGTGAAATTGAAACTAAGCCTGGTATTATATATTACCCAAGAGTTACCTTCTGAAAGCCTCCTTGTTGCTCAAATGTGGCCTCTCTAAGCCACACTCAGCATATGAACTCAATACCTTCCCCCCAGCATGGGACATGACTCCTGGAGATAAGCCTCCCTGGCACCGAGGGATTATTACCAAGAACCAACTAGCGATGCATTTGGGCAAAGACCCTGACCAAAAGGGGGAAATATTAAATACAAATGAGTTTTTATGGCTAAGGGATTTCAAAGTGAGTTGGGAGGTCATTTGAGAGGTTACACTTATGCACATCAAGCAGGGAGGCTCCTGAGGGTTCTAGAAACATCTAGACACTATAGGCAGGGCAGACAATCTCATGAATTCAGCACCCTGTCAGTGGGCCTTATCTTGGAATATATGTTCCCCAATGTAACAGAGTTAGACTTATTTTTAATTGCCCTTGTATTAGTCAGCCAAAGGGGTGCTGATGCAAAATACCAGAAATCTGTTGGCTTCTTTAAAGGGTATTTATTTGGGGTAGAAGCTTACAGTTACCAGGCCATAAAGCATAAGTTTCTTCCCTCACCAAAGTCCATTGCCACGTATTGGGGCAAGATGGCTGCCGACATTTGCGAGGGTTCAGGCTTCCTGGGTTCCTCTCTTCCTGGGGCTTGTCTCAGGGCTCAGCTCCTCTGCTAGCTCCACAAGGTCAGCTGTAGACTATGAGGCTCTCTAGGCTTTGCCTCTCTCCACAAGGCCAGCTGTAGACTATCAGGCAAATGGCTTGTCTCTTTTCCAGGGGCCTTCTCTCCTTTCTCACAACCAACTGCTCTGTGTGCTTATTTCCCCAGGCTTCAGCATCAGTACTCCAACATCAAAAACTTCAACTCAAAAACTACTCCAACTCTGTGCTTTGCAATGTCTTTTATCTTTGAGACCCCACCCACCAAGGGGTGGGGCTCAACACCCTACTGACGTGGCCCAGTCAATGCCCTAATCATAACTTAATCATGCCCAGATTAGCAGCCCAGTTTACAAGTATAATCCAACATCTATTTTTGGAATTCATAACTACATCAAACTGCCAAACTGCTACAGCCCTACACATGGCTCTTCTGCCCCTTTTATTTGAACGAGCACTATGCTTGATAAACATATGTCCCAGGGACTTAACTCTGGTCTCTTCATATGCCAGTTGAGCCCTAAATCTTAGCAAAATTGCAACACCTACTCTCTAGTTCATTGGACTCACCCAGGACAACGAACAAAAGGATGAGGATAGAAAATGTCCATCTCAAAAACCAGAGAGTATCTACAACTGCAAGCAAGACAGTTCCATCCATCTGCCCCATGGGATCTAAGCCCCCTCTCAATCAGAAACAGAGAAGGCATCACCATCCCAAAATCCTCAGACTGAGTAATGAACAAACATAAGGGGGGAATGCAACTATGGATTAAAGTAGACATTATTCTAGCAATGGAAGAACTTGTAACATTGATATAAAGGCAGTGGCCACCAGAGGTTCTGAGCTGAGGGAGAGGGAAGAATAGGTGGAATGTGGTACATTTTTGAGACATTGGAATTGTTCTACATGACATTGCAATGACAGATACAGGCCATTATACGTTTTGTCAAAACCTAGAAAATTTTAGTGCAAAGTGTAAACTATAATGTAAACTATGGACCATGGTTAGCAGCAATGCTTCAATATGTGTTCATCAATTGTAACGAATGTACCACACTGATGAAAGATGTTGTTAATAGGGAAAAGTGTGGGAGGAGGAAGGGGTGGGGTATATGAGAATGGCCCTCTATTTTCGATTCAATATTTACGTAATCCAAAGCTTCTTTAAAAATAAAACATTTACATTAAAAGAAAAGAAAAAATGTTCAACACTAACGCAAGATGTTAACAACAGGCAAAACTATGAAGAGGGGAGGAGGACAAATGGGAATGCTCTGTACTATATCTGACCAATTTTTCTGCAAATCTAAAACTGTTAAAAAAAATAAAGTCTATTGATTTAAAATATTAGCAAAAGTTTATTGAAGCTAGCATTATTTCCATTTTCTGAACCATTCCTTACTACACTAGTTTAAGAAAAGTATATCTAAATGAAAGGCTAACAGAAAAAAGTCATAAATAAAAATCTTGCTAAAAGATGTTGGGAAACTGCAGAGCAGGTATAGCTCAGTGGTTGAGGAAAAAAATGATGTTGAGAAACTATGTAAGTGAATGTCTAACAATGTCTAATAATGTCTTTAAAAAAAAACTGTTGAAAGTCACTCTGGTTGATGTGCACTTGGCTGCAAAAATTATCTTGGAAGTTAAGCAGTGTCAAATTCTTGGCTTTTAACAAAATTAAAGAGGACCTAATTGAGCTACTAACGGATAGGTCATTAAAAATAATCTTTTTCACTATGTGATTTTTATACATAACCCTGAAGGAATTAAAAGAATTGGGTGAGGGAAGCGGGTGTGGCTCAATCGATAGAGCTCCCTTACCATATGGGAGGCCCCGCGTTCACTTCCTGGGGCCTCCTTGTGAGGGCAGGCCGGCCCGCGCGGCGCGGTCGGCTGATGCAGCAAGACCTCACAGCAAGGGGGAGATAAGCAGACACAGAATAAAACACAGCAAATGGACACAGCAAACACAAGCAGCAAGGCGGGGATAAATAAATAAATAAATATTTTTAAAAAAAAATAAAAAAAGAATTGGGTGACATTATTAAACTTCCATTCCCATTGACTTATATGAAAAAGCTCCTCAGCACTTACCTGTAAAAACCAAAAACAGAAATAGAATTAAAGTTAAGCCCTGCCTTATTCTATCAATTAGTAATATATATCCAGACATATGATGCAACTGGAAAAAGCACTTTCAAAAAACTTTACTTTTTAGGCTTATTTACCAACATGTACAATGTTTGTTATTTTGATAAGTATGTACTGATCTTCATTTCTATTTACATGAATATTTTTGTTAAAGGGGATATGATATCAATAAAATACTTCAAAGGATAAAATATATTAGGATAATATTCTGTTGGGAAAGTAAAATGTGAAGACAAATTCCAGGAGGAAAAGGAGTCACTTAAGATTCTGACCCAATAAATAGCTTATTCATGGATTTTTTAAAATGAATGATGGTAAGTATCAAACCATTGTTGTATTTTGAGTCCATTACATCCATTTAAGAGAGTTGTAGGACAATTTTATTTAAAGTCAGCAATATTTATAATATGCCAAAAATTATATCCTATGCAGCTATTTAAACTTGTTATAAATTTTAGATGTCAACTTAAAATTGTTCAAAGTTGTTCTTCCAGCAGGTGGAGGGCCAAAAAAAATTGAAGAGTATTTTGTCTAAAAACATGATTAAAGAAAAAAAATGTCAGGTCCTCCAGTTCTTGCATGCCTGCCAGTCACCTCAGCAGTGGAAAAATGCCCAGGGGCATGCACATCTCCTCTGCCCCAGGCCAGAGAGGGGCCTGTCCGTGCTGTGCAGCACCCTTGGGGCTGGCTGTCTTCTCTAAGGGTCTTGTCTTTTCATCTTTGTCTCTACATGCCAGTCCAGAGTTTGTACTCAATCAACCCACGATCAAAGAATTACTGCCCTTTGATCATCAAAGCGGAAGAATGATCAGAACTGCCACCACCTTCTCTGGGCTCCCACTGCACTTGGGAGTTTCGTGCTTTTTTCTATTTCACAGTTTGCCTCTCCAGCCAAAAATCTGTTGAAAGTCACTCTTGTTGATGGGCACTTGGCTGTATACTGGAATCTCCTAGGGCGTTTATAGAACACAGATACCTGGTCCCTATCCCCTGAAAGTTTGGTTTCAGTGATCTTTAGAGTGACCTGGCCATTACGCTGTAAACCATGACTTTCATTATCTTCTTCAATATTAACCACAGTATCTAATACATGGCCAGACACACAGTAAACAACCACATTTGTTTGTTAGATTGATTGGCTAATTAAGAGGCTGCCAGTGTCTCTCAAGCTCAGGATAGTTTTCTTAAAAAGGGTATTAATTTAATGTACATACACTTAAAAAGGATTTCCCAAAATTAAAATTGGTTTTAATTTTAATTAAACATAAATTTTCATTGGTTATTTTAAAGAAGCATATTAGCCTATAGTTCTATGATATCCAATTATAGAGAACAAATATGAAAAATTTGTAAATGAAAATGAATTTGTTTAAAAACTGAATGTATTACTAAGTAAAACTAAAATAATAACCAAAATAAAATAGAAATATTGAATGTTTTAAATGCTTTTTCCAAATTCTAGAGCTGAGAAAGAGAGCCTCACTTTTTCCAGACAAATACCATGTATAAAGTGCCTTTAAAATTAACTCCAAACTATGAATAAATACCTGCAAATGAGAGTAAAGTACTCAAAAGTAGAAATTTAAAAGACTAAGCAAATTCATAAGCAGAATATGCAACATGACTCTCAGTGTCAAACTGTTCCAAAAGATAACCCTCCTACACCATGTACTTGAGGTCACTGTAGCTTCTTTATGTGTTTCGAGGGCGCTGAGAAGGGCCCAGATTGGGGAATGCAGCCCCATCTTGGCCTGCGCCCACCTACCCCCCATCCCCCTCAGGTCTATGTTGCCAATGGTTCCACTCTAGAGCAGACTGGGGTCTTCAGTTTCCATCCCAGGGGTAGAAAGCTAACTGAAGAGTTAGCTGTGATCTCCCCAAAACAGAGGAAACCTGTAAGTGCCCAGGCAGAGAGAAATCAAGTTTATCCAAGAGCTGCCCAGCAGCTCCCACATGCAAGGACACACCAGCCAGTTGCCCTCTTTCCCTTGGTCCCTACAGTGCCAAGCTCAATGCCAGCCTGTGGTCTGTGCTCAGTCAATGCTCAATCAAGGAATTACTGCCCTACCATCAATACTGCAGAAGAATGATTAGAACCACCACCACCTGCACTTAAAGGTTTTGCTTTGCTATTCTGCAGTTGTCTCTCCTCCCCAGGTATGTGCACAAGCAGATAATGGCTCTCAGGAGGTCTGACCCTCCTTTCCACTGGTCTCTGGATAAACCTAGGAGGGATAGGGAATTGGGGAAACAAATGAAGCCATCCTGGAGTGGCCAAATAAACCCTTTAATCTTTAAGGACAGAAAGTTCTTATTACAAGGCCTAAAACATTCTCATAAGCAAATAATTAAGAAGGATAGGAGTTTCTGGCATTGACAAATCAAACAAGTTTCTAATGATACAGGAAATCACATTTGGCAGTAAGCAAACTCCAACAAGAATTTGCGCAGAAGGCTGTTCCTACCTGTGGTGCCATTGCCCAGGCAAGATGGGCAGAAGCCATGTGCAGGGAGGCATGCTGTCCCGGAAGCAGAAGAGAGACAGGCAGGAGGGGAGCTGGGAGTGGGAAGGACAGAGAAGGAAGGCCACCCTTCACCAATCAGCTCGTAGGGCCCGGGAGAAGGATCCCCCTATTGGTTTCAGTTCTGGGTGGGTTTTACCAGAAGACTGAATATGTCCTTTGTATACATTTATTGCTCAGAGTTTTTAAATATTCTGGCTTTTCAGCCAGACCTGGTGCCTCCTAGGCTAAAATGATACGGATAAGCCACATGTTATGAATGAAGAAAGGAGGCCTGTTTATGAGATGCACTGAATGAATGGAGGTGAACATAGCCCTGACATTCAGGACATATTTCCTGACATTCAGGTCAAGCATGCTTGGAACAGACTATTTACATGACACAGGATCCCAAATGGCCTGGCAGGAGGACTGGGGAATATGGCGACACCAACAGAAATTCAGCAAGCCAAACTAATCAAAACCAAACCAAGCAAGGCATGGTTTTTGTAACTGTCAGAAAATACATTAATTAAGGTTATATTAGAAACAGATTAACTTGTTCTGGTCTCCTTGGCTTTTGTCCGTCCTCTTCTTTTCTTTGAATGAAGGTGTTGTGCCTGACTTTCAGAAGTTCAGAATTAGAAGCCTGCCTGATCATATGCCTGCCCTCTGATTTAGGACATATCTGACTTTGCTTTTTCTTCTTTATCTCTTTCTTTTCCTTCTGTACCTTCTAAATAGATACTCAAACATAATTAAACTGCTTTAAAAAACAGGAGATTATTTTATTTTAAGAATATTGGTAGAGTCACTTTCTGCTGTCACCTATCAAAAGGAAACAGGCTAAAAACAAATGAAGATTTTTTCAAAAAGCATACCCCTGTTCCCAATTTTAAGGAAGATAAAGAAAGTAAAAAAAGGAAAGAATGAGGCTGAGCTTCTCCTACATACGAAGAAATGCTGTGTCTCTGAACTTAATCTAAGAAAACTTCCTGTTGGATGGAGTTGCGGTTCTTCCATTTTTATTTTCACCATTTCCTGCTAAAAGAGCAACACATTTTCTTTGACAAATTTAAAAGGTATATACATTTAAAAGATATTTTTATTGCTTGCTACCAAATAAAAGTTTTAATTTATACTTTAAGGAAGCTGTTTTCCTTTTACCAACACTTTGAGCTGTGAAACTAGGGGAAAATATGAAACACTGATTAGCAGATAGAGTCCTTTCCTAAGAGAACAAAAAACAAATCCAGGAACCAAGGAAGCCCAAAATATAGTCTTTATTGATGAAACCTTAAGTAGTTACTACAGTTGGATTTGAAAAAGAAAAGCATACCTTAAGTGTGTTATCTAGAACTTTCCAATCAAATACCATTTGCAAAATTGAAAGGGAAAAATGAAAACCCAAGGTCAGGGCCTCCATGGTAAAGTCTACTGGTCTGTTTCTGTCCCTGGCATGTATATGGGGCCCCCTCAGAGGGGTAGATGGCACAAGGCCACAGATTCCCCTTTAATGGCTGCATATCAATAAACACTGAAAGCTAGTAAGCCTTTCTATTCATCTTAGCCAGGTGTACAGCCAACTGTCCATTTCCAGACAGTGGGACATCAGCCTGCCCACACACCACTCTCACACAGACGGGAACCTGCAGCCTCACTGAACCCAGGGGTCTAAGTACCAGGCAAGAGCTTGGCCAACGCACACTGCTTCCTGTGCCTGCCCCACCATACCCTTGAATGCACACTCACCCTCCAGCAGCAGGTCAGGACCTGGGTGGAGTATCTAGGCAGAGCCCTCAACAACCTGGCCTGGGAGCCAACTCCAATGGCAGGGTCCCCTTCTGTGAGCATCCCTCAGGTGCCTCATCCACAAGGAGGCAGCCAAGGACACCCACATCCTTCAACAGAATGGCCACAGCTATGGAAAAAGCAGGAGAATCAGGACACAGCCCGGAGGGGATTTGCCAAGATAAAGACAGCTGATTAAGGAAGTGCAGTGGTAGGTTATGGTTTTCCCTCTGATTTCCAGTTTGATAGTTTTTTTTTTTATCTGACTGTTCCAGAGATAAATGTTTAAACAACATGCCCTAATTTCTTTGACTGGGGAGGGAAAAGACTCAGAGCAGGGACTGTCTGTCAAAGCATCCTCCTCAGGGAACTAGGGACCAGGTGTGTGTTTTCCTTTTAGAACACACAGTGGGCACATGCCAGGGCTTCTAGGCCAGAAGACAAGATCCTGAGCTGGGCTCTCACATCTTACTCTATGGCAAGTCTCAGCACATTGCCTTGCCCCTGGAAGCAGGCAGCACACATTCCAGTGAATTAAAAGGACACTGGTAGAGGTGGGAAGAAGGCAACTGCATCCTGGCCTTGTTCTGCCCTCACAGGCACCGGCTCCTTTCTTGGCTAAATCATCAAGCTGAGTTCTAATTTCTTTTTCTGTTACCTTAAATTATAATTTACTCTTTAACTACATTAGTGCTTAAAAGCAGAAGTCCAACACTTCAGAGATCCCTACACTACATCCTGTGAGGTATTAGATCAGAAAGGTAAAAAACCTGCAGCCTGCCAGCAGACTTGCAGGCAGGTGGATTCCCAAGCAGGTAGTACCTGTCTACCTGTACAACTGTACATCAACAAACTAGACAACGTAGACAAAACGGACAAATTCCTAGAAACACACGAACTACCAACACTGACCCTAGGAGACCTCAACAAACCAATCACAAGTAAAGAGATTGAAACAGTCATCAAAACCTTTCCAAGAATGAAAAGCCCAGGACCAGATGGCTTCAGAGGTGAATTCTACCAATCATTCAAAGAGAATCTAATACCAATCTTGCTCAAGCTCTTCCAAAAAACTGAACAGGAAAGAACGCTATCAAACTCATTCTATGTAGCCAACATCACCCTAATACCAAAACCAGGCGAAATACTATGAAAAAAGAAAATTACAGACCATTTTCTGAATTAATATAGATGCAAAAACCCTCAACAAAATACTTGCAAACTGAATCTAAAAGTAATTAAACGAATTATACACCATGGTCAAGTGGGTTTTGTCCGAGGTATGCAAGGGTGGTTCAACAAAAGAAAATCAATTACTGTAATAAACCACATTAATAAATTGAAAAAGAAAAATCACATGATCCTCCCAACTGATGCAGAAAAGGCATTTGACAAAATACAGCATCCTTTGATAAAAAACATTTCAAAAGATAACCATAGAAGTAATCTTTCTCAACATGGTAAAGAGCATATATAAAAACCCACAGCTAGCATTGTACTCAATGGTGAAGACTGAAAGCTTTCCTGCTGAGATCAGAAACAAGACAGGGATGCCCACTGTCACCACTGTTATTCAATGTTGTGTTAGAAGTTCTAGCTAGAGCAATTAGGCAAGAAAAAGAAATAAAAGGAACCCAAATAGGAAAAGAAGAAATAAACTTTGGCTATTTGCCGATGATATGATCCTATATCTAGAAAATCCCCCAAAATCCACAAAAAGCTAGTAGAACAGACAAATTCAGAAAAGCGGCAGGATACATGATTAACATGCAATTATCAGTAGCATTTCTTTTTTTATTTGTCTTTTCATTTTTGTAGTAGTAGCATTTCTATACACTACTGATGATCAACTTGAGGAGGAAGTCAGAAAAAATTCCATTTATAATAGCAACTAAAATAATAAAATATTTGGAAATAAACTTCCCAAGGACAGCTATAAGCTATCAGGCAAATGGTCCATCTCTCCCCAGGGCTTTAGCTGTTTGCGCTTTCTCCTTTATGTCAGATCAAAATGATGAAATTCGTTTACTGTGTGTCTTCTTGAATGAGTGTCCCTTTATATCAGGCCCAGCAAAGGGGTGGGGACTCAACCTGTCACCTCTGACACAATCAAATCTAAAATCCCTAATCTTAACAGGTAATCCAATCAAAAAAACCTCAGCTGAATTTAATGCAATCAAAGGCCATCACATCCAGAGGAAGAGACTAGTTTATAAACACAATCTTTCTCTTTTTGCGATTCATAAAATAATCTCAAACTGCCACACTACCCAAACTGATTGAGATTCAAAGCAATCCCAATAAAAATCCCAAGAGCCTTTTTTGCAGAAATGGAAAAGTCATTTATCAATTTATTTCAAAGGGTAAAGGGTCCTGAATTGCCAAAAATCTCTTTAAAAAAATAACAAAGTTGGAGGACTCTGACTTCCTGACTTTAAAGCATATTACTTAGCTACAGAGGTAAAAACAGCATGGTACTGGCATAATGATAGATATATTGGCCAACAGAACTGAATCAAGAATTCAGAAATAGACTCTCATATCAAAGGTCAAGTGATTTTTGACAGGGCTATCAAGCCTACCCAGCTGGACCAGAACAGTCTCTTCAAAAAATAGTGCTGGGAGAACTGGATATCCATATCCAAAACAAAGAAAGAGGACCCCTGTCTCACACCTTATATAAAAATTAACTTCAAATGGATCGAGGACCTAAATATAAGGAAGTGGATGTGGCTCAAGCAGTTGGGTGCCGCCCTACCACATGGGAGGTCCCAGGTTCAGTTTCCGGTGCCTCCTAAAGAAGATGAGCAAGACAGCAAGCTCACACGATGGGCTGGCACAGTGAGCTGACTCAACAAGATGACACAATGAAGAGACACAACAAGGAAACATAATAAGAGACACAACAAGTAGGGAGTAGAGGTGGCTCAAGCCATTGGGTGCCTCCCTTCCACATAGAAGTCCTGGGTTCAGTTCCCAGTGCCTCCTAAAAAAAAATAAAAAAGATGAGCACACAATGAACAGACACAGAGAACAGACAGGGAGTGCAAACAATGGGGGAGGGGAGGAGAGAAATAAATACAAATACAAATAAATAAATAAATAAGCTACAATCATAAAATGCCTAGAAGAAAATGAAGGGAAATATCTTCAAGATCTTGTGGTAGGTGGTAGTTTCTTAAACCTTACACCCAAAGCACAAGCAACTAAAGAAAAAATAGATAAATGGGATCTCCTCAAAATTAAAACACTTTTGTTCTTCAAAAGACTTTGTCAAGAAAATATAATGGCAGCCTACTCAATGGGAGAAAATATTTGGAAATCACATATCCAATAAGGGTTTGATATCCATGTTACATAAAGAGATGAAAAAATGGGCAAAAGATTTGAATAGACATTTTTCTAAAGAGAAAATACAAATGGCCAAAAGGTACGTGAAAAAATGTTCAACATCACTAGCTATTAGGGAAATGCTGATCAAAACAACCATGATGTGAATATTCTCACTGCCCTAATTTTGTGATAATCAGGGTAGGCTAAACATTCGCTATATTAGAAACCATGCCTGTGTCTCCAGACCTAGTTTTTCTCCCTATGTCTGGTTTCTAGAATGCTGGTGATAAACTAAGCCTGATTTATTATATGACCATCCTATATGGGAAAAGACTAACTTTGGGTATCTTTGGTCAACCTTAAGAGATATAGCAGGGGGATGGGTGTGGCTCAAATGCTTGGGCATCCTTCTCCCATATGGAGGGACCTGGGTTCGATCCCTGGGACCTCCCAGTAAAAATAAAAAAAAGAAAAATATAGAAGGCACATGGGCCACCAGGCCCCATGTGCGGGTGCGCCCCCGGGCCCCACAAGCCACACAGCAAGATGATGACATAACAGGAGAGTGACATAAGGGAGAGCCAAGACGAGACGCACTGAAAAACCAGGAACTAACTAAGGTGGCACAGGCGGTAGGACACCTCTCTCCCACATCGGAGGTTCCAAGGATCAAATCCCAGTGAAGACAGGAGGAGAAGGATGAGAAGAGAGGGCAGGAAATGGACACAGAGAGTTGCCCAGCAAATGGACACAAAAACAGCAAAAACGGGAGGGTGGGTAAAAATGGATAAAAGTAAATAAATAAATAAATCCTTTAAAAAAATGTTTAGGGGAGTAAGATACGGACTACAGTTAGCAGTAAAACTTTGACGATGCTCTTTCATAATTGTTAACAAATGTTTCACAACAATGCCGGGGGTTTGTAGGGGGGTGATGTGTGGGAGCCCTGTATGATGTTATGCATGTTTGCTTTGTAAGTTCACAATGTCTACTGAACACTTATAGTTTATGTATGTTCATGTATGAATGATATACTTCAATAAATTGTTAAAAAAAAAAAAAAAGGTAAAAAAGTAAAACTACCATGAGATACCATTTCACACCTTATAGAATGGCCATTATTTAAAAAACAGAAAACTGCAAGTGCTGGAGAGGATGTGGAGAAATAGGAACACTCCTTCACTGTTGGTAGGAATGTAGAATGGTACAATCTCTGTGGAAGACACTTTGGCAGTACCTCAAGAAGCTGAGTATAGAACTGCCATATGATCCAGCAATTCCATTATGCATTATCCATGTAGTTATATGCTTTACTACTTCATGTCTTCTTGCAGCTGCATAATAATTCATCGTGTGTATATGCCACAGTTTGATTATCCATTCATTGGTTGATGGACACCTGGGTT
>JAQZBX010066639.1:0-16083 GCA_029593785.1 Cabassous unicinctus
CAGGAATTTGCAAGGGCACTAATCATAGGCTTGTGTGATTTTTCTCCACTAGTTTTCAACCAGGACTGGTACAAATGAAGTATAAAGGGACAAAGAAACTGAGGATATTGGCCAGAAAGTGGCTGAAGATATAGGTCATGGAAATAAGGGCATTAGAAGAGCCAGAAAATACTAGGCCCTGGAGTGGCAGCTGTGGAGGAGGAGAAGGAGCTGGTACCTGGGGCTAAACTGACGGAAGAGTGAGCAGGGTTCCCACTCTGGTGGGAAGGTGAAGGAAGGTGCAATACATCTTCTTTCAAAAGAAAAGCAAGCAGTCAACCCTCAGGCTTCATTGCAAGTGATCAGATAGAGGGCTAAAGAGAATTAAGGTTTTTTATTTAAAAAAAGACTTTTTAGTATTTTGAACTTACTCTAACAAGGCAAAAAGTACAGAGCTCTATAAAAAGAAAAAGAAAAAAAAAAAAAAAAATGGTTCCCTCCTTTCAATCCTCCCCCAAACCTATTCCCAAGATAATCATAACAATTTTGCATGTGCCCATGCTTTCAAAGCTTTCTCTATAACCATACAAACATATAGATTTCTTTTATGTGATCATACTATTAACATCCATCTGAAAATTGCCAATTGATCTACTATAAAGATTCTTCCTAATCAATCCACATACCTAAGGCACTCTTTTTAATAGATGTAAAATACTTCAGGGTACAAATATACTGGAATTGGTTCAGCCCCTAACCTGCTTTTGAACATACAGCAATTTTCCAATTTTTGCTATAATAAAATACACTAAAATAAGCATCCTTTATATATAAATAGTAGCACTTTTATTTCTGTAGGATCAACCTAACTGTAAGGCTGCCTAGTCAAAACTACAAACACTTTAGTGTCCTAACAGGCCAGATTACTTTTCCAGAAAACGCTATCCTAGTCCACAGCCCTGCCGACATGAGGGGATCCATTTCTCTATCGCTTCCCCAGTATCTGATGTGCTTAGATCTTTTAAATTTTGCCCATCTAATGGGTGAAAACTTTTTTCTCAGTGTTATTTTTATCTGTACTTCCCTACCTACTAGCACAGAGCATCATGTTAGTGTTTTTTAGGCCATTATGCAGTTCCTCATCTGTAAATTGCCTTCCACATTCCTATCCATTTTTTTTTTTTTTAGATCATGTTTACTTAAAGAATAAGGATATTAATTCTTTGAATATCATAAATGTTACAAAGCCTTTTGACATTACATAGTGTATTCTGCCGTAAAGGAATTTTTAATTGATGCAGTTAAATTAACTATGTTGATATTTTCCTTTATATCTTTTGCCATCCCTGCCTTGTCTATGAATAGACCTTCCCCATCTCAAGGTTATATATTCTCCTAAAATTTTTTCTAATATCATTATATGATACACATACATCTTTCATCCAAAGAAATCTTTGTGACTACAGTATGAGACAGAACCTTAATTTTATTTTCTTCGAAATAGCCAAGTATGCTAATACCATTTATCAAATAAATTGTCCTCTTCCCAATGAACAGAAATGCAGCTTTTATTATTGTGATAGATTGAGTCATGTCCCTCACAATGACATGTTCAAGTCCTAACCCCCAGTCCTGTGGCTGTGAACTCATTTGTAAACAGGATCTTTGAAGATCCTATTATGATGAGGCCAAACTGAAATAGAGTGAGCCTTAATTCAGTATGACTGGAGTCCTTAAAAGCAAAGGAAATATGGATATAATAGGAGAAGCCAGAGGGAAGACAAAAGGAGACAGATCGCCATGTTACAGAGGCAAAGATCAAATGCCAGCCAGCCACCAGCAGAATGCCACAGACTTCAGAGAAAGCACGGCCTGCCTATACCTTGATTCTGGACTTGTAGACTCCAAAACTGTGAAACAGTAAATTCCTGTTATTTAAGCCAAGTAGTTTGCAGTATTTGTTACAGCAGCCCTGGCAAATGAGCACAATCATATATTAATTTCTTACAATACTAGACTCTATTCTATTCCAGTCAATTGATTTAATGGTGCAATTTTTATCACCCTATTTTTATCATAACAGCATTACAA
The DNA here is from genome assembly GCA_029593785.1 of Cabassous unicinctus. Lineage (NCBI taxonomy): Eukaryota > Metazoa > Chordata > Mammalia > Cingulata > Chlamyphoridae > Cabassous > Cabassous unicinctus. Next base: position 2,071 of record JAQZBX010066639.1, read on the forward strand.
TATATATTAACACGTGATAGGGATGTCCCCCTATCCCTAACTATTTATTTTTCAAGATTCTTTTAGATAATTACCACCAACTTATTCTTACATATAATATCATGTTCACTAGTTCCCCTCTCCACTCCCACCCCCCACAAAACTCTGTTGAGCTTCAGATTAGAATGGCATTGAGTTTATATATTAATGTGGGAAGGATTTTCATTTGTATGATGATAACTCTGCCCACCCAGTTGCATAGTATGTCTCCATTTATTCAATTATAATTGAATTTCTTTAAATAAAAATTTAAACAAACAATATAGAAATCAAGTAACTAAAGTTAAAACTTTGAGAAATACAAGGAACACATGGTAAAACTATAATCACAGTGCAATATGTTAACACTTTCAGAATGTGAGAGGTCACGTAACCTAAAGTAAGGAAACATATCAAGGATTTGAATGAGACAATCAACAAGCTCAATTTTATAAATACATATCATAATTTGACCATACCGAGAATATATTATTTTCTTATGTCCTTGGAGCATTTTGCTGCAAGCCCTACATTATAATCCAAGATGTCCTAGAACATAAGAACAGATGCGGGGGGCAGTGAATGTGGCTCAAGCGATTGAGCTCCCGCCTACCACATGGGAGGTCCCAGGTTCGGTTCCTGATGCCTCCTAAAAATAGCAAGACAACGAGCTGATGCCATGGGCAGGCACGGCAAGCTGATACAACAAGATAACGCAACAAGAGACATGAGGAAAAACATAATAAGAGACATAACAAAGCAGGGGGCAGAGGTGGCTCAAGCAATTAGGTCCCTCCCTCCCACATCGGAGGTCCTGGGTTCAGTTTCTGGAGCCTCCTAAAAAGCAGACCAGCTCACAACAAACAGACACAGCAAACGCAAACAATGAGGGGGTGGTGAGAAATAAATAAAATAAATCTTTAAAAAAAAAGAATAGATGAGGGAGGGGGACACCTTGGGAATTCAATTTTTTAAATGACAGGGATCTGGACTGAGGGAGTTGGGGAGAGGAAGGAAGATCCGATTTCCTGCCTTACACATACCCACTCAATTTCGAGACAACCTGCGGGTCTCTGAGGGTGGCTATTTTCCTGAAGGCAGAACCAATGCAGAAACACCCCCTTTTCACCAAATTACCAGAGTATAGACCATGGTCCATCATCTTCCATGAATATAGACTCAGCTTTGCTTAATGAACCAGAGAGGGAGACTTTCTGGTAGCTTTTGTGCCCTGCACAGCAAGGAGGGCAGACTTAAATTTGCTTATCTATAAGGGATATTCTGAGTTATATTCACTATAAAATTATGTGACTCTCGATACAGCTGTCCCCACTATCTACCCCTCCTCCCCAACTTAGAGACTACCACATAGATCATTTTATTTTGCTAAACAGAAAAGATACAGCAATCAGAATACCTAGAATTATTTACATTTTTTTCCCATTACAGTTGATCAGTTGATATTTCAGCATTCCCTAGTGGTTAAAAAGAAAAGGGCTCTTCTGTAATATTACCACCAACTGTTAAGAAATATGAAAGCTCCTACTTTGCAAGTTTTCAAACATTCTAAGCTTGCTAAACAGACAACATTTATTCCTACATCTCATCCACCTTTTGAGCCTTGATTTCCTTAGATATAAAGCAAGGTGGGAAGAATTTAAAAGATTAAAAATTCTTTCCAGCCCCAAAGCTCAATAATTCTATAATTCTCTTCTTTCTTACATCCCTGAAATTATAAGGATTCAAATCAATCATCAAATGTTGGTAGTCAGCATTCAACATTGAGATGTTTACCTCTACCTACGAAAGAATGATGACACATGCAAAGTTCAAAGAGGAAAAAAATTAACTCAAAACTCAATTAAGTAATTCTTCCTTAACAGTATCTGTCATTCTTGAAAAGTACTGTTTAGAGTGTGTTTTGTTTTGTAAATGCTTAAGGAAAGAGAAAATGATAGGATGACTGGAAATAATTGATTTCAAAGAATCTACAGTCTCAAGTTGGAGATTTTGAGGGCTTCATCATCTTTGTAGCCAATGAAGAAAGACAAAGCAGGCCGAGTTCAATACCAAGACTCTTTCCCTACACATGTGCATGGGGCCTCCCTGGTGTGCTAAGGAAGGCGTCAGAGAGTCAAGATGAGGAACCAGAATGAGAAGCAGGAAGGGTGAGAGAGAAGTCCTCTTCTTGTCTTGGTCCTCTGCAGTCCCTTTCTAGCAACTAATTAATGCCTTTTTCTCCCATGGAAAATAAAGAGAGTATTTTATTTACTAGGTTGTACGCTCCCTGATTCATCACTGTGGCTGCCACAGTACCTAACACTGAGCTTTGGCCATGGCAGACTCAAAACATATCTTCAGAGTGAATTAATATATAAATACCACAGAGGCAAACGACTGCTGACATTCATTTCTTGGAAGCACACCACACCTTGTTCCTCTGTTACCCTGCCCAAAACATGGACTCTCGTTTATCTTCAGTGCACCATGTGCTCAGTGGCCTCTGCTACCACCCAACTACCACACTGCTTGACCTTTCCACCGGCCCTCTGGAACCTTCATTCCATGGTAAACCACAACCTACGCCCTTTACCCTCAGCCTCTCCTCACATGCTTGCTTCTCCTGCCTTGAAATCTGGCTCTCCTCTGTCACAATGCTTCCCTGGAGCCTCCTCCCTACTTGTTCCTTCATGCTCCTCCATGGCTTTGAGCCCAGTAGAGAGGCTAGTAGTTCCTCTATCGTCACCTCCAGGCATTGCTCCTGGATCCTTAGTTAAAACCCTGCTACTCTGAGCTCAATTCTCCCACGTTCCCTCTTCACAACTAGCATCTCCCAACACTCCTTTTCATGTCCCAGAATTCAGAGTTGTTCTCCATCCTCACTTGAGTTTCTGATGAGCACCACTGGAGAAAATTACACCAATGTGCAAATCTTCCTTGCTGCCATAAAACTTTAAAAAAACAGCAAAAACACCCATCAATCACAGAGCCTTATGAAATCTGCCTCCTAAATATCTCAAAATATGTCCACTTCTCTCTATCCCACTCAGTACACTAGCTCAGGCCACAATCCTTTTCCACCTGGACAACTGTTAACAACATCCTAAATGGCCTCCCTGTTTCCAGGTTCACCTCCTCTACAGTCCATTCTCCACAATGCAGCTAGTATAATCTTTGACATAAATAAATCCAATCATGTCGACCCCCTCCACCAAATCCCTTCATTGGCATCTCATTGCTCTAGAATTAAATCCAAACCCCTAAATATGTCTAAATGCCCCTGCTTACACCTCTAGATTCCTCTTCCACTATTCTTCTCCCAACCCAAACTCTTGTGGTTCAGCTGTACTGTCCTTTTCAGCGTTCCACAAACTAACAGGTCACACTGATTGCAGTGTGAAAAATAGGCTGTTGGGGGACAAGAACAGTAGCTGGGCTAAAGCAAGCCCAGTGAGAGTGTGTTGAGGTGTCGTGGGCTGATGGCAATTGCAAAGACAGAAGTATAAGAACTCCAGAGGCATTCTGAAGAAAGAAATCAATAGGATATTGTGGTGATGATGGACAACCACCATAGTGATGATGGCCAACCACAATACCAAGGAACCGAGAGAGTCTATAACTGCAAGCAAGAGAGTCCCATCCATCAGCCATATGGGACTGAAGCCCCCTCTCAATTAGAGGTGGAGTGGGCATCACCATCCCAGAATCCTCAGGACTGGGGAATGAACAATGGCTAGAGTGGACTTACTGGTATTCTACTATAGACTTATTGTGATTCTAGCAATGGAAGAACATATATGATTGATGTGGAGGCAGTGGCCACTGGAGGTTCTGAAGTCAGGGAGAGGGAAAACAGGTGTAATATGGGGGCATTTTCAGGACTTGGGAATTGTCCTGAATGACACTGCAACGACAGATACAGGCCACTATATATCTTGCCATAACTTACAGAATTGTGTGGGAGAGAGGGTAAACTACAAGGTAAACTATAATCCATGCTTAGTGGCAATGCTCCAAAATGTGTTCATCAATTGCAAGGAATGTACCTCACTAATGAAGGATGTTGTTAATGTGGGTAAATGTAGGTGGTGTGGGGAGCGGGGAATGTGGGAATCGCCTATATTTTTTATGTAACATTTATGTGATCTAAATACTTTTTTAAAAAATAGGATATTGTGACTAATTGGACTTCAGAGGTAAGGACAGAGGAAAGTGACGGATATCTCCTAGGGCTCCAGCTTGGGCCATATACAGGATAGATGGAAGGGTCATTCAATTGAAAGAATGAAGACTTACAAAGGGGCAGGTTTTAGAGAGAAGAAGCCAATGTTTTCAACCAATAACTTTCATCAATTTGTGCATACTAAAGAGAAATACCTATCTTTTAAATATTCATACACAACTGTTAAGGCAAATGAATCTGATTAAAGATATGCTAGTAGGCCAAGTTAATAGAATATTCAAAAAAAAAGATGTAGCTGGAAAAGTTTAGAGCTGGTATAATCCATAGCCTATGTAAGCCACACTTTTTGCCAAAAATCCAACTTGCATAAACAGTAAATGCTTGATTTTTTATACTATAAGTACAAGAAAATGTCAAATAAAACAATGGAAGCAAAATTGGCATAAGAAATGCAACTTTTCCTCAACACAAGAGGGAGCTGAGGGAGAAGTAAAGAATTTATATAAAAAGCCATTCTGTTACAGTCTAAAATACTTTGAGTCACTTCATAGGTAACTTGCCTTGGATCACAAGAGGAGAGTAGAAAGTAGGATATACTATGAATATTTACTTCAGGATAGAAGAGGGAAGGTAGCAGTCTGAAATTATTTTATGAATCCAAAAAAGAAAAAAATATGTTTTTAAACTAATCTATTCCTGCAGGTGTGATAGCCTTTGATTGCATTTAAATTCGGTTGAGGATCTTTGATTAGATTACTCGATAAGATTGCTTTAGGGCTTTTGACTGGACTACATCAGCAAAGCATGAGCCAGCTTGGGCCTCCGTCCTCTGGCTGGGTCTGATATAAATGGTGACAAAGAGAGACACACACACAAATAAAGGAAGCCACCATATTTTTTTAATTTTCTTTTTATTTTTAAAGAAGCTTTAAATTACATAAATGTTACATCAAAAATATAGAGGATTCCCATATATCCCACCCCCTCTCAATCACACACTTTCCCACATTAACAACATCTTTCTTTAGTGTGTACATTTGTTACAATTGATGAACACATACTGAAGCATTATACTAACCAAAGACTACAGTTTACACTTTGCCCCACACAATTTTATAGGTTTTGACAAAAGGTATAATGGCCTGCCACCATATTTGATCCTGCAATGATGAGAGAAAGGACTGCCGTTTCGCCCACAGCTGAGCTGCAAGGAGAGAGCCCCCAAGAGGCTCAAAGAGGTGAGGCCCAGGGAGAAATGAGCCATGTGCCTGACAGCTTACAGCTGAACTCGGGAAGAAAGCAGAGCCACTGAGAATGAGAGAGAAGGCCTAGTAAGAGAAAAGCCCTATGCCAGGTTTGCCTACAGCTGCAGAAGAGCAGAGACTGGGCAGAGAGCTTGCTTCACCACGTGGCAAATGACTGGTGAGAAAGCACCTCTGATGGTGAAATGAGTTGGACTTTTCATGGCCTTGGAACTGTAAGCTTTTGCCCCAAATAAATCACCTCTATAAAAGCCAACACATTTTTTGTACTTTGCATCGGCAGCCCTTTGGCAGATTAAAACAGGACATTAAAGAAATTTAAAGCAGTCTTTGTTATACAGCCTAATCTTCCAGGCCCTCAGCACTGCAGGAGATTTCATATTTGAAAATTTACCTACTCCCTACAATTTATTTGTAACCCCGAAATCAATAGTCACAGCACTTTCACAGTCACTCATGCATATGCACAGAATGGAGAGAAATTTGAGTTGCCCAAAGCACACACATTTCCCAGCTGAGGTTGAACATGCCAACAACACTCTGCCTTCTTTTTCAGCTCTTATGCTATAAAGTGTTGGTTCTTTTTTCCCACTGTATGGTTAGTGCCAAGTATTTTGCATTTTTGTACTTTTGTTGTGATCTGGCTGTTTAAAATGACCCCCAAGCACAGTGAAGTGCTGTCGAGTGTTCTAAGTGCGAGAACGCTGTGATGGCCTTATGGAGAAAACACCTGTGTTACATCAAGTTACATACGTTAGAGTAATGTTGGCTGTGAATTCAATGTTAATGATGCAACAATATATACTGAATAAGATGTCTTAACAAAAAACACATAAAACAACGTTATAGATTGAGTAGTTGATGAAAATGTTCTGACCAGAGCCCCTCAGGAACCTAACCCTGTATTTCCCCCCTACAAGCAATGGTTCAGTATTTGCTAATTCAATGTCTGCAATAACTTTATAGAACATAACTACTGCAAATAATGGGAATCAACTATATCTAGAAATAAAGTAGCTTTATCCACTCTGAATCACCAATGACAAGAAAAAGAGAAGAATGGGAAATCAAAAAATGAATTCATTGTACACTATGACTGGTTGATTCATTATATAAAAGAAAAGGCATTTTCTGATTGACTAGCTATGTCTATAAAAGGATGACCAGGCTTTATTAAAAAAGCTGAGAGGCAATGGAGAATTGACTAGCGATAAACAGCGAAAGCTAAAAATTCAGAGAGACAAGGAGGAGAATCAAAGACACATCAGAGTGGCCACAGGGACAGTGACAGGCAGAGAGATTAAAAAGTCCTGCATTTGGGAAGAAAGAGATATCAAAAGATAACTAATAAAGATAGACTTATAGACCAGTAGAACAGAATTGAGAGATCAGAAATAAACCCATACAGCTAAGGCCAAATGATTTTTGACAAGGGTGCCATGTACATTAATTCGGAAAGAATGGTCTCGTCCACAAATGGTGCTGAGAAAACCAGATATCCACATGAAAAAGAATAAAGTTGGATCCCTACCTCACACTATATACAAAATTAACTCTTAAGTGGATCAAGGACCTAAACATAAGAGCTAAAAACATAAAATTCTCAGAAGAAAATATAGTGGGGAACCTTCATAACCTTGAATTTGGTAATGATTTCTTAGATATGACACCAAAAGCCTGGGTAACAAAAGAAAAAATAAATAAAATTGACTTCTTAAAAATTTTAACTTTTGTATGTCAAAGGACTTTATCAAGAAGGTGAAAAGATGACCTACAGATGGGAGAAAATAATTGTCAGTCATACATCTGATAAGGGTTTAATATCCAGAATTTTTTTTAAAATTACTAAAACTAAACAACAAAAAGACAAATAACCCTGGGCAGGGGACTTGAATAGACATTTCTCCAAAGAAGCTATACAAATGGCCAATAAACACATGAAAAGCTGCTCAATCTCACTGGTCTTCAGGGAAATGCAAATAAAACCTCAGTGAGATATGACTTCACACCCACTGACTATTATTTAAAAAAAAACAAAAACAAATAAGAAGTGTTGGTGAGGATGCAAAGAAATTGGAATCCTTATACATTGTTGGTGGGATTGTAAAATGGTACAGCCACTGTGGAAATCAGTTTGGCAGTTCTTTAAAAGTTGAACATAAATTACCTGTGACCCAGCAATTCCACTTCTTGTCATATATCCAAAAACAATTGAAAGCAGGGATTCAAATATTTGTGTACAACTTTCAAATATTTGTACACCAATGTTCATAGCAGTATTATTCACAATTGCCAAAAGGCAGAAGCAACCCATGTGTCTATCAACAGATAACTAGATAAACAAAATGTGGTATGTACACACAATGGAATATTACTCAGCTGAAAAGAGGAATGAAGTTCTGATACATGCGACAACATATACTATTGATGAAGAAAATTGCTGCTGTCTCTTTAACAGCACTCTCTCCTCCTCTTTAGCAGAAACCCACAGCTTTGAGAAGATAACTGCCCCTCCTCTCTTTCTCCCGGAATCCACAACTCAGGGAGATAAGCGCCCTCCTCCTCCTTTTGTCTGGAATCTACAAAGTTAAGGACTCTACTCCTCTCCTCCCTGAGGCCCTCTGCTTTAGGAAGATAAGCTAAACTTGCACTTTTGCTTCTGTCACCCTCCTACCCGCCTCCGCCCCACATCCCCACACCAGCTTGCTTCAGGAATTTGCCTGCTTGCCCAGCAACCCACTAGCCAATAAATAGAAACCTACATAACCCCACTGTATTAGTCAGGGTTCTCTCGGGAAACAGAATCAACAGGAGATATCTGTCAATGATAGGAGATTTTAAAAGTCTCTCACACGACTGTGGGGATGCACAAGTCCAGGTTCCACAGGCAGGCTGCAAACCAGGGGCTCCGATGAAAGTCTGATGAAAGGTCCTTGATGAGTTTCTGGGAGAAGTTGCCTGTGCTGAAATCACTTCCCTTTTAAGGCATTCAACTGATTGGATAAAAGCGTCACCCATTGCTGTGCAATCTCCCTGATTGATGCAGATGTAATCAGCCATCCACACAGTAAACTCACTGGTGATCGAAGTCCGTAAATGCTCTTGTATTACAATTAGCCCAGTGCTTGCTGGAACAAACACCTGGACACAATTACCTGGCTGAGTTGATACATTAACCTAACCATCACACCCACTAATGGGGATGCCCAGGGCTCAGATTTTTTGGAGACTTGACTCTCCTCTGGGCCCACACATAATAAAACTTTGTTCCTCCATCTCTGAGTGCACACTTGGGTTTCTCATCATCTAAGTTTCGTCTGCCACAACCTATACATGGATGAACCCTGAAGACATCATATGGAGTGAAATGAGACACAAAAAAATAAATATCATATAATCTAGCTTAAATAAAATACCTAAAATAAAGCAAATTCCTAGAGACGAGAGTAGTTTACAGATTACCAGAGGAAAGGGGTGATTTATTGCTTAGTGGGCACAGTTTCTATTTGAGGTGATAAAAAGGTTTGGGTAATGGATGTTGGTGATGGTAACAAGATATTGTGAATGTAATTATACCCTGAATTGTACTTGTGATAGTGGTTAAGATGAGAAATCTTAAGTTTTAATTACAATAAAAATAAAAAAAAAAGTTACCTCAGTACAAAAGAGGGAATAGAAAAGGAGGCCAGGGAATACTAGACCCTGACTCAGTGAGTATGCCCTCAGGCCCTCACAAATATACACATCCACATACAATTGGGGTGGATAATAGAATTGGTACTGGTGTCACTGAAGGTGTACTGAGGTGGTTAAGAATTGGATGTACCTTCTCAATTTTCTCTTCTCCTGTCTGCTGGTTCCATGCAGAGGCTGCCAAAGCTAGTAAATAATGGGGGACAAGATGGAAGGAGTCTGGGTGTTACCTCAAAAAAAAAAAAAGAGGACTTACAATCTGATCACTCTATAATAAAATCCACTGGTCAGCAAGTCCCTTCCACTTCACAACCTTCTAATGGGCTTTTTTAAGCCACCTCATTCATAAATGTAAATGTCGAGGTAATTAACACCAGGTTTTAAGAAAGCTCTCAATGTAAAACACAAAGACTAATGTAAATTTAAACAAGACAAAAAGGCAGCATGTGCCCTGGAAGTAACAGAGACAATGCAAGAGGCAGAAGAAAACTTCAAGCTCAAAATTCTTTAGGCGAGTTGGAATTTAAAGTAAAGGAAATCTCACAGAAAGCGCCATAAGACATTTGACAGATAAAATAAGGGAGGGGGAAAAAAGCTAAGAAAATTAGATTTCAATCTAGGAGTTCCAATATCCAAACAAGAGGATTTTGAGAAAGAGAGAACACACAGAAATGAAGAAGAAACAATCAAAGAAATAAAACTGGAACAAGTTTTTCCCAGAACTGAAGACTCTAAGTGTCCAAATTCATACTACCACAAAGTGTTCAATGAAAAGAATGAAACAATATCTATCTCACTGTAACCTTTCAGGACACTAAGGTTACAAAAAGCTGATGATAAAAGCTTCCAGAGAAGAAAAACAAAGCACATACAAAAGGAATTGATAGCAGAGTAGATCAGACGTTTAAATAGCCACACTGAATCTTAGAAATCAGTGGGGAAAAAGGCTTCAAAATTCTGAGAAAAAATAACTCTAAAACCAGCCAAACCAATAATCAAAATCAAGTGTAAAAGCAAAATAAATGTTCAAACTTACAAGATATACATATAGATATATATTTAATTTAATTATCTCCATGTCCTCTTTCTTGGGAACTACTGAGGATATGATCCTCAAAACTAAGGAATAAACCAAAGAGAGGCCATTATAGGATTTAACAGAGCATCCAACACAAGAGAAGATAAGGGAATTCCCACGATGGTGGCAAACAAAAGTCTGAGGACAAGAGCTATGTAGCAAGCCTAGAGAAAAATCCATCTAGTTTTTGAAATGAGTTGATAGAAGGTTTTAGGAGCTATGTCCCAGGAGAGTGGGGGAAGGGAAAGGAATTGAAATGACAGATTTTACACAGTTGGCGAGGTATAAAAGCAGTGTTTTACAATTCAGTTGTAGAGTTGGAGAGAAATTAATAAATTGGTATTATCAATTTTCTATCAGAAAACCAAGGAAAATAAAACATTAGGCAATTATTAATTATAGGAAAAACCAAAAGTTACCAAATAAACAATTATTGACAGTCCCTGACTCAGCAATGTGCAACATTTATATGGTCATAATAAAGTAAATACTGACTAATGGTTTTCATGTTAAAATTGGTGAGGTTTCACAGGGTTTGAAAGTAATTTTCTCTAGACCTTTTTTTGTTCCACAGACCCCTTTGCCAGGCAGGTGAAAACCATGAACCCCTTACTAAGTCCACACTTTATTGTGTATTACTTAGTAAATATATCACACCCACACCAACACGTCCCCACAAGAATAGTGTTTTTTTGAATTTCAATTCAAGCTCAGGGACCCCTTGTTAAGAACCCCTGCTCTAGACAAAGTGATAGGTAGGGGGGTGCAGACAGATGGTGCAAGAGACTTCTGCTGTATTTTATTTAAAAAAAAAAATCAATTAACACCAAAAGGCATGGAGGTACACACAAAACAAAAATTAATTCTAAGAACATACTAATATGTTAAATACTCATTTGTAGAGCACATTAAATAAGTTGTTCAATAAACTTATTTGGAGACCTGTTTGATATCTGTGAGACAAATACTTATGAGGGAAATAAATAATTAAAATGTTCCAGATAACATTAAAACAGACATTCTTATTCATCACTAAAAAGTAAAATAAAAATTGTATTATTTTGTATTACTTTGGCTTGAAAACCACTGGAATAGAAACTTTTAAAGAAACAGACTGAAACAACCATAAACACTCGAGCCATTCAAAACTATGGATTTCTGGGCACAGCTCTGCATGGAAGATAATGAAGCAGAGAGAGATGTCAAATCACAAAACTAGACATTCACAGAAATAGAAACGCCACACACGATATCACCTTTCATTCCAATTTGTGGTTAAAGTGTCAACAAAATAATTCTAAGAAATTCCTACTGACAAGGAAGCCATTAGAATGATTACAAAACCACGTTAGGAACTGAAAAATGGGGAAACATAGGATTCTGATAAACAGCAATATTGGAAAGAAAAACTGCTACCAAACCAAACTAAAATAATGCATTTAGAAGTGTTAGCCTAAGAACAGCAAAATCCTAGCAACCTCAGAACGCTGAGGAAATGAACTATTCCAGAAAAGAGAATGGAAAGAGTAGATCCTCCTAATTGCCTTATTTCTTCAAAATATTTTAGATGAAACTTTTATTAAATATATTGTAATTACCATTCTCTCTAGAAATGGAGTAAACAACTCTGACTTCATTACTCAGGGTCTTTAAATACAAATTAACTAAAGCTACAGATAAATTTAGTTACTACTGAAAAGAACATTAAAATAAATTCCTAAATACAGACAACAGAGTACAGTGATTGAGAATGTAAGCTCTGGACCCTTGTCTGCAACTGACTAGCTATGGGACCTTGGGAAAATTATATAACCTCTTTGTACCTCTGTTTCCTCATCTATAAAATAGGTTAACTCTCTTACATGTTATTACGAAGGTTAATGAGTTTATGACCATAAAGATCTTAGACTAGAGCCTGGCACCTAGTAAGGACTATGTGTGTATTTCTTCAGTACACAAATAGTCTTAGGTAAACATTGAGTCCATTGTCATATATTTCCTAAACTGGTAAGTGCTAGAAAGCATATGATAAATAACAACATTTTATTATTGTGCCTTTCGTATCTGACAACCATGAGCTAGGTTTTCTTTCAGTAATTTATTAGCTCACTTACTTCATTCAAACAAAATATTTTCTGAAGCCAGCCATTCTTCAGGTGCTTTGCACACATTACTTTATGCCATCCTCTAACAGAGGGCAATGCCTCCTAACTCGTTTAGGTCTTCTCCCTCCTACACAATTACTTCTTAATATTTCTTCTATAATCATCCATTTCAGTTAACTTGATCTAACACTTCACCTCCCCATTACAACCCTAAAATGAAAGACCTTTGTTACATTTGATTTTCTTTTATATCTAAAGATAAAATAAAGATCTGGCAATCACTCTAAGTTCTTCCCACAAGGATGCCCACAGAATACCCCTTTTTGGTACTTAATCATCCTTCAACCATTGTAGGATGCTAAAAAAGGCAAAGGGCTCAAAGAAGCTATTATTACAAGATGGAAAAATGACACTTAAACTTGAGTGCTTTTATGAATCCATCCTAGTTCCCTTGTCTCAAGAAAGATGGGAAAGTAATTTTTGTCCATCCTTCTGCTACAATTTTAAGGAGGGGTACAGGAACTCTAAAGATGGTGGCAGCAGTCATGGGTGGGAGAACTAAAAAGAGACGCTAGAAGATAAAAAGACAGAGTTGGAGTACACTTAGGGTCGGCAAAAACTGTGCATAGCTTTATGCATCATTTAAGGATCCCAAGATTAAAAAACAAACAAACAAACAAACAAACAAAACAATGGCTTGGCCACCAGGTGGTCACCACAAAAGGAGAGCAGTGGTGGAGGCAGATGGGAACAAAGGTGCAAGACAGTCCTGAGCTCTGTCTGGCAAGACAGGAACACAGCGACAGAACGCAGGGGACTTTTAGAGATGAGATGGGGGCGAGAAGCATAGCCCAGGGGACAGCCTAATTAGAAAGCTTTTGCTTCATTTTTGCCCTCTGAGGGGACAAAAAAGTTAGCAGATAAACACATTCCTAAGCAGACGGAAGGAACAGGAATAAAGACTGAAGAAAAGCACCACCTAAAGAACACCTGGCAGCAGGTAGGGATCAACTCTCCAACACCAGCAGAGGAAAGAGGCTTCAGATGAAAACACTTCTTCCAGAGAGACAGCCCCTCTTTTTTCATGATTAATTCTGTCCAAAATTGCTGTTCACTAATAGAAGTACTCACCCTCAAAGGACAAGGTTGGTTTGAACTTTGTTTCAATTCCAAAGCCAGGCTAGGCAGTGTGACTAAAACCAACACCTGCTTCTGGGACTAAAGCACACAGACACAGGCATGTGCACACACATGCAAATTTAGTAGGAACGGGAGGGGACAGAAAGACGATATGGAAAGGGGGGCCTCCTTGGTTACTAAGGGCTTTCAGATCCCCAGTTTCAGTGTCCATGAGGCCCAAAGGCTTTGTTGCTTGTCCCTGGATTCCAGGAGGCTTCTGTAACCCAGTATTGCAAGTCCCCTTTCACTTGGGAGAAACAGGGTGTTTCCAGTGCACTGATCCCCCCATCCCCCAAAACAAAACTATTTAGAAACATTGTTGCTATTTTTACACAATCTTCATATCAGTAAAATGTATAATAAATGAACGCATGTATATATTTTTCCCAGAAAGCTAGCTGTTAAACATTTACCAGCACACCACCACCTGAGGGTAATTAATTAAAAGCTAAATATACCATTTTATCTACTCTCACTCAACAATGCACAATGATC